>JAQMYL010000018.1:10378499-10392723 GCA_030014365.1 Clarias pachynema
CAAAAAAATAGGGGTTACTTCACATCACCTCATCTTGAAAATAAATAAAAACCAGGGGTGTGTTATGCCCTGTTTTACAGAAATCATCAAAAATTGCATCTCTTCGGAAGTTGTTCATAGCTCTTTACCATTTGTATTATCCTTCTGCCCAATTTGACGTTGGTTTCCAACCTCCTTGGACTTGTGGCCAAGTCCAAGGAGGTTGTTTATAGTTACATGGACCCTAAACTTCTTAATATTTGCGACTGTAGTATCAGGAACATTAGGTTGCTTGGAGATGTCTTATAGCCTTTAACATGCTTGTCTACTTTTTTTTTTTTCCCTAATCTCCTCAGATAGCTCTCTTGTCTCATGCTGAACTAAACAATGTCCACTAGATGTACTCCTAGGATACAAAAAATTCAATAGTCAATGTTATTAATTATTTACTACTTTTATTTTCAAGTTATTTTAGTGACTCCTATGGGTGTTTCTTTCTTTAATTCAAGGGTATGAAAAAATTCGTCTGTGTGTGTAACACCTGAACATGTATTCTGGAATATTTTTACAGGTTTTGGTTCATTTGTGGAAAAGACTGTGATGCCCTACATCAGTACAACTCCTGCCAAGTTGCTGAATCCCTGTACTTCTGATCAGAACTGCACAAGCCCCTTTAGCTATAAAAATGTACTAAGTTTGACTCCGAATGGTAGTGAGTTTAATAAACTCGTCAGCAAGCAACAGATCTCTGGAAACCTGGACTCACCAGAGGGAGGCTTTGACGCCATCATGCAAGTCGCTGTCTGTGGGGTGAGCTTGTAGGAGTGATGGCATCAATAAAAACATTTTTTTCAAATGGCCCAATGTTCATATTGCATTTAACGCTTGCACAACATGCATAAACACTTATGTCAAACCATACTTTATGTAACACTATAGTAAATATTACTTGTCTGGTCCAGTCCCACCATAGAGTTACTTTATCACATTTTTCTGAAATTAAAAATGCTGTACCACTTAACCAAACTTGGCTTGGTGTGCACAAGGCAATTATTCTCTAATGTCATTGGCCTCATTTAGAAGTCATAACTACACTTAACAAAAATGTTCAGTACTAGTTCGAGGACCACAAAAGATTTCCCAAATTTCAATTTGATTAAAAATTCTACAAACAAGTCCAATCCATGGATGCCCTCCCTCACAACTTACAAGAATTAAAGGATCTGCTGCTTATATCTTGGTGCCAAATACCACTTTACACCTTCAGTGGTCATATGCATGTAAGTGACCTGATGGGGATATTATTTTGGTAACATTGTCTTCAGTTTGCTCGGTTGCCAGTTGGCACCCACCTTACAGTTCTCCACTCCCAGCTCTTCTCTATCAGATCAGTCACTAACTTGGTAGTTTCTGCAAAGGGCTAACACATGGTTCCTTAGCTTTTCCAACCTCATCAACTACAAAGTTACAGGTCGGCTTAATACATTCTGAGGAGAGAGAGAATGGGCCCTTCTTCCTGGGCCCTTCTTCCTGGTTTTGGATGGCTATCGCTTTATCAGTATTCATAATATTTAACTCATAATTTCCCAGTGATGGACCAAACACCCCTACTGTGTTTCAATATATTTTACCCCCAATATACTGTATAAATTCATAAACCCATCAATATATTTAATACCCTACAATAACATTTATAATTTTAAATAACACAATATATTAATAATTTTAAATAACACCTTTATTGTTTGAATATTTTAGAATCAGATTGGTTGGAGGGATGTCACTCGACTGCTAGTGTTTTCCACTGATGCTGGCTTTCACTTCGCGGGAGATGGTAAACTGGGTGGCATTGTACTTCCCAATGATGGAAAATGTCACTTGGAGGATAATACATACACAATGAGCCATTACTATGTAAGTTTGCTGTATTACACCTCCTACTGGTAGAATGTTACCTAATGATTACAACCTGAAGATAAATAAAAGTTAGACTTGCAGTGACACAGATTACTCTTAATTAATGTTTATCTCAGCCAGTGGATGAATTTCAGTGACCAAGCTGTTACTTGCAATCTCATGGTTCATTACACTGAACTTGTGTTTTCTGAATAGTTATATGTGCTTATTGTATAAAATTAACATGAACTTTTATTTATAATTTCATGATTAAAAGAAAGGGAACCATGTATGGTGACTATCATTTACCACTAAGGCTGTGGCTATTACTTTTTCTTTTTTTCTTTTTTTTTATCTTTATTTCAACTTCAAGGTTACAAGCCTGTTCTGTTTAGAAAAAATATAACAGCAACTTCACATCAGGCATCGTAAATCTGGCCTGTGAAAACTTTCCTCTTTTTTTTTTTTCACAAAATGCGTAGTGTAGCTAAACAAATGCACTAGGCCTTAGCTTACCAGCTTGAACATGTTACTACATGATAAAATAAAGGATTAACAGATAGATAACGAAGATACTCAATATATAGGTAAATGACTAGCTTAGTAATATAGATATGAAATTAAATCTTCATGAAAAGAGATCCATGTATACATACATGTGGAGTAATACTGAAGATCATCTTTGTTGTAGGACTACCCTTCAATCGCGCATCTTGTACAGAAACTAAGTGACAACAACATTCAGACGATTTTTGCGGTGACTGAGGAGTTTCAGCCTGTCTATAAAGTAACTATTTTTGATACATGCAATAATAAACAGCAAAGTAAGCAAACAGTTTTTTAAAAGATTAATTTCATTTTAGGAGCTTAAAAATCTTATTCCAAAGTCAGCTGTGGGAACGCTGTCTGCAAACTCCAGTAATGTGATCAAACTCATCATCGATGCATACAATGTAAGTAAAAAATAAAAATAAAAAAGCATTGCATAATTACTGTTTATGATTAAATAGTGTACACTAATTTTTATTCTTGGCAGGATTAATATTCATCTCTTATGGACAAGGGGCGTTCAAGTCAAACTAGGGCTTTTGATGAAATTTCTCTTAAATGAAGGCATAGATTTTGAATGGTGCAAACATTTTAAAGATGGCCGTATGTCCATGAATAATGATCCAGGCCGAGGTTGTTCTCATCAAGTCGTGTTTCTGCAACCATTTATTTCAATCAATGGATGAAAAACATTTTTCCTGGGAATTCTCTGGAGTACGGCTAGCATTTAGTTGGCTGTATTTGTTGGTCTAGTAGAAGAAAGCCAGACGACCTTGCTTGTTTTAGTAGCATGAATTCTAATCTAACCATGTTGTAAGACCATGTATTGGATATATCCTATCATATGCAGAATTGATTCCGATCCAATCTGAAAAACATCAGATTTCTCCATTCAGGCAGCTCAAAAAATTAGATCTGTGTCACATTAGGGTAAAAAAATCAGAATTGAGTCACCTCAGACTGTTGATGTGAACGTAACCTAAAAGTAGTTTTTAGTCTCATAAAAGTGTCCTGTTATTCTGCGCAAGTCCTGGTTTTTCTTGAATGCCCTCATAGATTATATAGCTGAAAGTATGTGGACACCTGTGACCATTACACCCATATACAGACATTCTTTAAAGTCTTCCTACAAAATTATAACCACACAATTGAATAGAATGCCCTTGTACATTATACCATTAAAATGTTCCTTTACTAGAACTAAGGGACCTAAACCAAATCTGTTTTAGCATAAGGATGCTCAATTTATGTATAAATCTACAGCTTTTTTAAGAAGCAGCTCCTGTAGCTTCTTTAAGCCATGGTTAACCAAGGTTGGAGTGGAAGAACTCGAGTGACAAATCAATGACCACTGAACACTTATGAAATTGATTGGAATGCCACCTGCATGCAAGACCTCCTTGGCCAACATCAATGCCTGACCTCACTAATGCTCTTGTGGCTCAATGGGAAAATCTGCACAGCAGCACTGTGGAAGAGTAAAAGTTATAACCACAATGATGGGACTAAATCTAGAATGGGATGTTCAACAGGCACAAGCGGTATCATTTGTCAGTGGTAAAATTTGGTCATTATAGTTTAACTGTATGTTTATATACAAGTACATATCAGTAAATTTATAATATCTTCGAAAAGTTGATTTATTGCAATAATGTAACTCAATTTGTATATAAATTCTTTGCACGCAGACTAATATATTTCAGGTGCTTATTTCTTTTAATTTTGATTATGGCTTACAGCTAATGAGAACCCAAAATTCAGTGTATCGGAAAATTAGAATATTGTGAAAACATGTGATTCAGTAGGCTACACAATCATGGGGAAGACTGCTGACTTGACAGTTGTTCAGAAGACAATCATTGACACCCTGCACATGGAGGGTAAGACACAAAAGGTCATTGCTAAAGTAGGTGGCTGTTTAAAGTGCTGTATCCAAGCTGTAATCCAAGTTGAATGGAAGGAAAATTTTGGGTTGAAAAAGGTGCACAACAGGGATGGGTGCAGCTTTGAGAAGACTGTGAAACGAAACCCATTCAATAAGTCGGGGGAGATTCACAAGAAATGGACTGCAGCTGGAGTCAGTGCTTCAAGAGCCACCACGCACAGACATATCCAAGACATAGGCTACAACTGTCGCATTCCTTGTGTTAAGCCACTCTTGAACCAGAGACAATGTCTGAGGCATCTTACCTGGGCTAAGGACAAAAAGGACTGGACTGTTGCTCAGTGGATCAAAGTCCTTATTTTTAGTTGAAAGTAGATTTTGCGTTTCATTTGGGAATCAAGGTCCCAGAGTCTGGAGAAAGAGACGAGAGGCACAAAATTCAAGCTGTCTGAGGTCCAGTGTAAAGTTTGCACAGTCAGGAGGACGATGGTATCCCTGTGTTTTATTGGCCAGCAAACTAGCCCAACCTAAACCCCATAAAGAATCTGTGGGGTATTGTGAAGAGGAAGATGCGAGACACCAGACCCAACAAGAGCTGAAGCCACAGACTGATCGCATCAATGCCACGCCGCATTGCTGGAGTAATTCATGCAATGGGAGCCCGACCAAGCATTGAGTGCTGTACATGTTCATTATTTTCAGTAGTCCATTTGTGGGTTTATTTATTTATTTATTTTTATTAGTCTTAAGTAATATACAAATTAAAAGAAATAAACACTTGAAATGTGTTAGTCTGTGTTTAATTAATCTATATAATGAGTCACTTTTTTTTTTATTGAATTACTGAAATTACTTTTTGGTGATATTCTCATTTATTGAGATGCACCTGTATTTAGAGTATTTGATATCCCAAAGTAGGTAATTGTTTTCTCATACATTGAAATTTATATGCTTACTTTCAATAATTTCCAAAACTTTGCTTTAGTCGCTGTCATCTGAGGTGATCCTGGAGAATAGCAAGCTGCCTGAGGGAGTGTCTCTCTCATACGTGTCCCATTGCAAGAACGGAGTGAGTGAAACAGGAGACAATGGAAGAAAGTGCTCAAATATTTCAATTGGTGATGAGGTATGAACAAGTATAGTGTGTATAAGTAAACAGAAATAATCTGTCAAATAAGCTAATGCATGGTTATATCTACTGTACCAGTCATGTTTTTATTATTGTGTGCACAAATGTTCCTGTTTATCATACAGGTGACCTTTGACATAGCCATCACCGCTAAGGGCTGCCCATCACGTAATACATCCGAGATAAAGATCAAGCCTCTGGGCTTCAATGAGGAGCTAGTGATTGGTCTAAACTTCATCTGTGATTGTGAATGTTCCAGAGAAGGAATCCACAACAGTCCAGACTGTCACTTTGGCAATGGAACCCTTGAGTGTGGAGCATGCAGGTAGGAAAGTACTCGAACACTTGTTTTATATTCACCCTATTGTTTATTCTTATTTTTTCTATTAGGATTAAATGTTCTCTAATCTGAATAAAAAGTCTGATTTGCTGCCGTGGCAAAGAATATGTATTCTTTTTTTTTTTATTAGCTACCTAGTTTATCATTTAATGTGATTTGCCTCCTATTGCCACACGGTCATTCACACCTGACAACCTAGTGTTTTCACAACACTGTAAATTTACCATTTACCTGAAAATTATTGTGGTTTATCAATTATAAACAGACCAGCATGCTCTATGATCTTTACAAATATCTTCAGGCAGGTTGGTATGCAGGATGCAGACAGGGATAAGCTGAAGTCTGCCATAATCATTCACCTTCTTAAAAAAAAAAAAAAAAGGCATACAGCCTTAGTGACTACTTCAGTCATAAAGACATTCCTCCACCTGTTCCACTTTCCCAAAAGTGCTAGGTTGGCAAGATAGTGCAATAAAAGTTACACTAAAATCAAGCAGGGAAACGTCAGCCTGATTAGAATCCAGTAGTGGGTTATTTACCATTTTCAGTACTGTGGTGAGACCTAAATCCTATTTGTTAAAAAATGACTTTGTGAAGCTTTTTGACAAGATGAGATGCGTTTATAATGAAGTTTTTTTTTAAGCTTACCAGCAGCCATGAATCAATCGGTCAACTCTGCAACAATACATGTTAAATTCAACCATCTAACATTTTAAGGTAGCTTCACAGGAGAGGGTTAATTAGATATTTCAATTTAAATGCAAGCATCTCAGTATTGGTGATTATTTGCAGTTAATAATGTATCACTGTTTATGTACCAAACTGTATCACTGGTTTATAAACGAGCAATCTGGGCAGAAACTCTAAAAGTTTAGCCATGTTATCCACTACATTAAAAGAGACAAAAGTTTTTGTTCCCCCACCCACAACATTTTAATTTTCTGGATGATTTATTTTCTGAATTCACATTTTTTAAATATCAAACGTTCTGAACCTTTTTTTTATGCCTATGACCTTTTTTTTTAATTTTTTTATGGGCAATTGTCTGATGAGTTATTTAAAATTGTGTTGCCTGTTAAAAGCTCTGTTGTACAGTAATGCCAAACATGCTTCCTTGTAACATTTCAGATGCAATGAGGGACGTATTGGAAGAATTTGTGAATGTAGCAAAGATGACGTCAGGGCTGAGGATCTGGATGCAAACTGCCGCATGGGCAATGGCACAGATATCTGTAGCAACAATGGAGACTGTATCTGTGGAACATGTGAATGCAAGAAGCGAGACAACCCAGAGGAGCGGTATGAAGGAAAGTACTGCGAGTGTGACAACTTCAACTGTGACCGATCCAACAACAAGCTATGTGGAGGTGAGATTGCTAATTTTATCATGTCATTGAACGTTTGTATTATTTCAGCCTATTAATAAATTGCCTTTTGTTCTTCAATCTGTAATTTAACCTGTTCATGTGGCAGTCATATTTTGCCTTGCACTCAGCTTGGCTAACCACAAGGGAAAATAGCACTACATCTGTCATTGGTGGGTTTAGTTTACTGCCAATTGGCATCAAAGCACAGGCATATGTTGAACCCCCTGAAATATTTAATGGCCATTCCAAATGCATGTTTGAGGGTTGGGGTAAGTTCAGATGTATCAAATTATTTAAGTTTCCTCAATTCCTAATCTTAATTTTATTTAGAAAATTTTTATTATTAATATTTTAATATTTATTTTATTTAAACTTTTTAAATTAAAATTTAAAATACCCAGACAGTTCAAAATAACACATTTCAGAGCTGTACAGTAATTGCAATAACATGAAACCCTAACTTAACTTTTAAGGTTAAGCAAATTATCAGAATCTCATTTTGGCACTTGCCTACTCCCCAATGCTTTTTCATGTTGCCTCATCTCAGGCTGAACTCTTGTGATGAAAGAAAAAAAATGTTAAACACTGTGCTCTGATAAAAGTATTTCTGGATTCTCTAAGTTCCTAACGATGACAAAGCAGTTACTAAAGATGAGTGAATAAATATCAGACATAGAGTTTACAAATCATTTTTGATTCATTTAATAGCTCTAGATAAATTTTTTTTAAACTGGAAAGTATCAGTGTTCATAATTAATAGTTTTATTTCTTTTTACCAACAGGTCATGGTCAGTGTGTATGCAGAGTGTGTGTGTGTGATGCAAACTACACAGGCAGCGCATGCGACTGTCCACTGGACAAGCAGCCCTGTGTGGCCAGTAATGGACAGATCTGTAATGGTCGTGGCACCTGTAATTGTGGTGTGTGTAAATGCACTGACCAAAAGTTCCAAGGTTCCACCTGTGAGATTTGCCCCACTTGTCCTGGAGTCTGCACTGAGCACAAGTGAGTGTAGAATCCAACAATAATTTAAATTATAGATGGTGTACTACAGAGTAGTAGTGATTTGGAAAGGCCAAGTCCTTTATTCAATAATAATATTTTAATTTTTTAATTGTTTCATTGTTTTAATAACACAAATAAAATAAGAGTTTTTATCTACTTATGCATAATATAAACCCAGCAAAGTTTCCTAGTTTACCTAACTTACATAATTTATCAACTAATTTTTAAGACACCTGACTGACTTTTTTTATTTGACCTGCTGATGCTTGCCACACTTTACTTAATAAAACAAGGAGTTCTATCCATTTCTCTGTCCACACAGCGATAGTACTTTTTCACATTTTATATACAGTGAAACCTCGGATTACGAGTATAATTCGTTACGGAAGCGGGCTCGTATTTCAAAACACTCGTAAACCAAATTTAAATTTCCCATAAGAAATAATGGAAACTCAAATTATTCGTTCCACAGCCCAAAAAAATAAATACATAAAAATAAATAAGATAAAATATAAAGTAAAAATAAAACAAATTAACCTGCACTTTACCTTTAAAAAAAAAAAGTAAAAATAAATCCTGACAGATAAGGGTTTCCGTTTATGTGTGTGTGTGTGAAGCCCCTCCCGTCCCGAGAGAGAGTGTATGAACCGGCGCGGTGTCAAATTACGCGCGCGCGCGCACACACATAAGAGAGGCTGAGGGAGAAAATGGATTTTTTATTTTCTAATAAACCTTTATTACACAGCAAACCTTTATTTGAATTTCACATAAACACACATTAACGGAAAGACTGTTTTGTCTGAAAAATTAGCAAGGAACATCGCTAATGACACTCGTGTGCGCACTTAATAACAATTTCGTTATTAAGTGCTCACACGAGTGTCATTAGCGATGTTCCTTGCTAATTTTTACTGCTGTAAAACAAACAAACAAATGAACCGCACATTACCTTTGAAAAGAATCGCGACAGAGCAGAGTTTCTGTGAGGAGCAGAGTGTGTTTGTGTGAGTATGAAGCACCCCCTCTCTGCTTCACACACACACACACACACTCACTCTCTAAACGCGTGCGCAAGAGAGAGAGAGAGTGTGCGTGTGTGTGTGACCCCCCCTGCACGATGTCAAATTACGCGTGCGCACACACACATAAGCTCACAGGCTGAAATAGAGAGAGAGAGAGAGAGAGAGAAAATGGATTTTTAACCATCTTTTTAAAATCATGTGGCCAAAAACCATACTCGTGCCTAAGGAAATAAAATTCACAGTGAAATGTCGGTTCCTTTAAATCACGAGTGGAATCCCGGATGCCATTTTGTCTCAAAAGTGAATCTCCCTTTAAAAAATAATGGAAACTCCAATGATTCGTTTCACAAAGAATTATTAATAGAAAACATAAAGTAAAAATAAAACTAATTAACCTGCATTTTACCTTTGAAAAGAATCACCCACAACAGGAGGGGAAGGAAGAGGAGGGAGGTGGATGTTGACTTAAAAAAAAAAAAAAACAGTGTTTTCTTGGACTGTGAACTGTTTTGTTGCGGATTTTCGGAAATCTACTTTCGCGATTTGTTCGCATTTATGAATGTTAAATGCAAACCATGGTCTGTTTGTATCTGCAGAAATTTGTAACTCAAATGTGTAGGAGAAATGAGTCGACCTCATCGGTTTCAATGAATCAGTCCAGAAGGGATGATGATGGAAAATGGCTGTCTTGTAAACTTGTCCCAGTGGTGAATAATCATAATTTCGTTAAAAAAAACTGACAATGGCGTCCCTCACGATTTAAAAGTGCAAAGACAACAGTTTTTCATATACCAGTAATGCCTTGGATTAGTTAGTTTAACTTAGTTTGCAGTCTAAGTAAAGTCAACATCCGTGCGTGTTTAAAAGTCGTCCTACACAATAACCCCCCTTCTTTTCCTATTTTCCTCTCTCTGCTTCATACATAGCCCAACTCTTTTCAAAGATAAAGTGCATGTTACTTAGTTTTATTTTTACTTTATATTTTCTATTAATTCTTTCATATGAATATGTTGGGTTTGTGGAATGAATCATCTGAGATTTTCATTATTTCTTATGAGGAAATTTGCTCTTGAGACAAAATGATGTCTGCGATTCCTCATGATTTAAAGGTGCAGAGACATTTTACTGAGAGATTATTTTTTAGGCGCGATTATGGTTTTTGGCCACATGATGGCTGTGTTGGGAAAGAGGACAGATTTAACTAGTGGATTGTTCATCTTGAAATTTTTTATTATATTTTTCTTTCAGTTTATGTTAAATAATTAATCATTTTGATCTTGCATATGCAAAGTCACCTTGTCACCCTGTGCTTTTTACAGACCATGTGTTCAGTGCCGTGCCTTTAACACAGGAGAAATGAAAGAGAATTGTGAAGAGAAATGCAACTACTTTACACTAATCAAGGTGAAAGAAAAGGATGATCTTCCTCAGCCAAACAGCCAGCCCTACCTTAGTCACTGCAAAGAGCGTGATGCCAATGACTGCTGGTTCTTCTTCACTTATGCCACCAAGAATGACAGTATAGAGGTCTATGTGGTCGAGAAACTGGGTAAGCGGAGCATGCTCTAATTTTTGTGCTAATATTTAAGGATGGACACTTTGTATTTGTAAATGATATTGAGCAATCATGGCATTACATTCAAATGTTTATACCTGAAAATAATGTGAGAAGTTTATGGTTACAATTCTGTGACTTCTGTGGATCTGTTACACTTATAACAACTATCTCAAAGTGTGAGATTAAAACTCTGGATTCACTTATTTTAGGCCGAAGGTAATGCTTTATTCTACCAAATAATTATACAGTATGTTTTCATCCATGTTTTAGGCATCTGCTAACAATTAAGACACTAAAGACTAGTTCATTTAAAATGTATTTTAAAACTTTCCTGTTTTTATATGTATATAAACTGAAGCTTATAAGCTTATATGCCACAAAATATCTTCGCCAGTTGTATTTAATTATCAATTGATTTTTAATGGACTGCGCATGGATGAATCATTTGCGAGAACAGATTGCTAAAGCGTTTACTACTTAATTTATGCTCTCGTTTTCTAAACTACACGCAAACTATTAAAATGTGGATGACAGCACAGGCATGTGCGCATATACAGATCGCCTGGATTTAACAATGTTCATTTTGATCTTGGACTGAGATATGTGGATATACTTTGTTCTTTGGCAATTATACCAAACTTGTTAGCTTTGATAGTTTTTTTTATGAGAGGAAATACTAATTACATTTAATAAAAAAGACCTTACAATCCCTATTCACATCTCAAATGTAATGTGGAAATATTATAAATGTTTTCAAAAGAAAGAAGTACAGAAATACTTGTCTTAGTTTGTTGAAATTTTGTAGAGAGATGTACTTCTCCAAATATGTCATCCTCCCTGCTGGATCAGCATCCTAACAGGCCCTGTATTTCCTCTTTTTTTTTCTCCGCTGCTGACTTATGTTTAAAACAACAGGGGGAAAAAAATAAAAAAAAATGTTGAGGGTAAGAGTGACAGAAATAAAGCTTTGGTTGAGGTCAGTATCAAACTGTCAAAGTCAGAGGGGAAAGGTGAGGGGAACAATGTTGCTATTATTTAATTATTTAATCACTGGTGTCTTTTCCCAGAATGCCCTACTGGCCCTGACATTATCCCAATCGTAGCGGGTTTGGTTGCTGGCATCGTTCTAATTGGTCTGGCCCTGCTTTTTATCTGGAAGCTGCTTATGATCATTCATGATCGCAGAGAATTCGCAAAGTTTGAGAAAGAGAAGATGAATGCCAAGTGGGATGCGGTGCGTATAAAAAAAATTTTTCCATCTGTTTTAAGTATATAACTATAAGTATAACTATCAGAGTGTTGCTTTAACTTTGCTGTAGAATATTTTTGACTGAATCCAACCTACAGTCTGTTTTCAAAGTTGAAATAATTGAAGGAACGAAGTGAGGTCTTATTTAATTAATTGAGGAATTAATACAAAATATAAAGTAAAAATAAAACAAATTAACCTTTACCTCTAAAAAGAGTTGTGGCTGTGATTGAGACCAGAGAGAGGAGAGGATGGGAAAGTGGTTGCTGTGTAGGACGACACACACACACACACATTTATGAAACATTTTTGCTCGTCTTGCAGAATGCTCGCAATTCAAGGTTCCACTTAAGTTTTTTTTTTGTTGTTAAAGGGAGGAACACCGCAGGATGAAGTGTTAACAATGATTGCAGAAGTGTGCTGACATGCATTGTCATGCAAGATCACAATGTCCTTTGATAGCAGTTCTCTGCATTTAATCCGAAGTTCAGGCTTCAGCTTTTTAATAAGTAACTCACTGCAACGAGCACTGCTGATTGTTTAAACCATTTTCCTGATAATGTTCCAACACTCTGGCCCTTAATATTTGCATTTATCCAATAATTTCATCATACGGCAGCAGCAGAATGCATAAAAATATAAGATTTTCAGTTTATGAAATAAACTTAAGTTAACTTCAGGAATTTCAGTTAATTTTAACATGAAACATCAGAACAGGGAAGAAGTGACCTCTGTTCTACCTTCTACCTGTGGCATGGTTGTTCGCATCAGATTTATTTTAGGAACTGCTGATTACTTGGGAATTTTACAAATAATAGTTTTGAGAGGATACACAGAATGACAAACAAACATCACATAAGCAGAAGGTCTGCAGAGTGAAACACCTTGTTGATGAGGATGATTAACGGAGAATAGCCAGACTGGTTTAAGATCTTCATCTTAAACCAGTATGGCTATTCTCCATTAAGGGACATGAGTATTAACTAACATAAGCACTCTGTGTAACCATGATGTAAAATGAATCTCAGAATGCACAATGTTTTGAGCTAAATCAACAGGAAATTAAACTTTCATACATTTGGATACATTATAATTTTTCCCCCTCATGATTCATTGCAGAATAAAATTAAATCATAAAGCTATACATTTATAAATCTATAAGTTTATAAATAATTTCTTAAAGTTTTAAATTCATCTTCAAAATTTATATTTCTGTAAATGCTGTATTTTGTGAGAATGTCCATTGTTAAATGAACTAGATAAACTCTAGACAATGTTGTGTGAGAGTATCCCAGGAAATCAGTTTATGAAAAAATCAGTTCATGAAATTCTCAAGCCAGCCCTTCTGATACCAACATCCAAGGTTAAAACATGCAAGGGTTAAAGTCAGAGATCACATTTTCCTCATCTTGATGTCTGTGAACGTTAGCTGAAGCTTAACCGGTATCATCTTGGATTTTATTTATTTATTTTTTTCCGTTCATTGTGCTCCTGCCACACTGACATGGTCATTGACTGTTTTTCTGTTCGTTGGCCTGTTCTGTTCCTCCTTTTCTGTCTGCCTATAATCACTAATATCCATGCTATACTAAACAACAGGATATAATTGTAATTTCTTATTGTATTTTTTTTGTAAAAGATGGAGTAATATATTTTTAATAATATGATCTACTGTAATATACATTTACAGAGAACCTAATGCTTGTTAGGTATTTTGACTAATCATTGGCCTCTCATGTGTGTAAGAACTAGTGGTGTTTTTCAGTAAGCTTTTTAAATTACAGTAATAGTTCTTAAGTAAAGACAATATGGGGTGTTATACTTTTAAGAAAGCAATTAAATGAAAAAAAGTGGGGGGGGCGGAATAATTTCCCAAAACCTCAGTAGAGGAAGTCAAGAATACTGAATACATACACTCATCACCCACTTTATTAGGAAAGCTGCACGGTTGTGCAGTTACATAATCAGCCAATAATGTGGAAGCAATGCCGTGCAAAAAATAAACATAATGCAGATACAGGTCAACTTTTGAAAAGAACGCAATGGAACGGAGAATGTCACCTGTTCGTAAGCAGCTCTTTACTTCCTCACCAGGGCTTGACATTGGTACCCGCCCACCCGCCAAATGCGGGTGAAATTGGGCTGTGGCGGGTAATAACTTTAGGTTTACTAGCCACTTTGGCGGGTAGTTTATTCTATGACAATATATTTTTGTTGTAGTTTTCTCTAAAGTCATCCGATATAA
>JAQMYL010000018.1:10438120-10448219 GCA_030014365.1 Clarias pachynema
GCTTGCTTCAATCTGTTTGAATGAGCCAGTCACAGCGTCACAGGAGGTTTCCTATAACTCCACACACACACACACACACACACTTTCAAAGCATACTACAAATCCAAAGTAGGAACGAAAAAGGTTAGTATGCATCACTCTGGGTCATAACATCGGGCCTCAGACACAGTCCCAGTGTTTAAGTCTAGGCTAAGAACCTATTTATTTAGCCAAGCATTTTTGTAAATAGATTAGCCTTAGGTAAAGGAGCAGATCTGGGGACTTATGGACGCAGAGTATTATGGTAAACTGGTATGTTTAGATGCTGTCTTCCCCACTCTCATTGATCACTCAGGTTTACATCTCAGAGAGCCCTCATGTCTGACTCTCCCTTTTAGTTATGCTGTCATAGTTAGTCCTGCCGGAGTCGCTGCTTGCACTCTGTACTAAATATACTCACCTTATACATTGTGTAACAGTGACCATACCTAACTGCCATCTCTCCTTCTCTTCTGCTCTCTCTCTCTCCCCCTCTCTCTCTTTCCTTCTCTGTGTCTCTCTGTCAAGCTATAAATGTTGCTCCTGAGCTGCCAGTGATTCAGACCCCCTCTGCCCCTGGACCTGTCTGACTCGTCCTCGTGTCCCGCTTCTGGCTGGAGATCTCGTCGTATGGATGCTCCGCGTGGTCTGCCTGGGATGCGTATGGTGACTGGGGACGGTTCCACTTTTCCATGAAGACAATCCTGGCCTCGGCTGATGTTGACAGCTGTTCTCTGAGGAGTCATGACTGCAGTCGCTCGATAGAACTGGAGTTTCCTATAAACTACTTGAGCCTCCAATAACGAACTGGAATCCATATTAACTTAAACATATCTCAATTCAATTCAATAAAATTTTTATTTGTATAGCGCTTTTAACAATTGTCATTGTTGCAAAGCAGCTTTACACAATCAAAAGAATTATTTAAGTTTGTATGGAATTTGAATGTGTATGAATCAAAAATCTCCTGTTATACTGAACTTCCAGTCTCACAGAGAGTATGATGCAGATCAATTCCTGCTATCTGTTTTCACCCAAATGAGAATGGGTTCCCTGTTGAGTCTGGTTCCTCTCAAGGTTTCTTCTCAGGGAGTTTTTCCTTGCCACTGTCGCAGTTGTCCTTGGTTTGCTCATCAGGGACAAGCTTATCATTTTGATTCATACACATTCACATTTCATACAAACTTAAATAATTCTTTTGATTGTATAAAGCTGCTTTGCGACAATGTCAAATGTTAAAAGGGCTATACAAATAAAATTTAATTTAATTTAATTTAATTTAATTCCTTGAATATGAAAGAAGCCTACAATGAATATGATTTTACAAATATTTATGTTGACTTTCTCTCAGTTTACTTGTTAAACTTGATTATGAACAATAAATAATATTTAAACTTTTATCTATTATCAATATTGTTGTTGTTGTTATTATGAAGAAGAAAATCATTGTTAAAGATGCTTTAATTAGGATTTTAGAGTTCAAAGACATTCAGTCTCTGTTTTTGGCGTTATATACTTCTTTGCCCTCGGCTGGGCCTGTAAATATTCCCTATATCGCTCTGCCTGCACAGGTTGATGAGGTTGATTCCGTCCATTTAATTTTTTTAATAATTCCTTATCAAAAAGCTCTTTCTCTCCTAACAATTTTCTTTTGAGACACCACTCTCAAACGTCTTCTTGTCTGATATTTGATCTAGCTAGTTCACAGGCTTCATCTGCTGCTTGCGTTTGAATACATCACATGCCAAAGCAATTCCTCTACATGCTGATATGTTGTGTCAGGTAAATTGGATCAGTCAGCAGCCACAAACATGAATATCAAATGATGGACAGAAAATTTGACGAAGTATAATATGTGCAAAACAAAGAGTTTTTTATTGACTCATGATATGCCCCTGATCTCTATAGGCCCTGGGGTTTCAGTCTGTTCATTAAGGCAGCCTATCAGACAGCTCATTATGCAAAAACACTTGAGTGATCATTATTATTAAAATTCCAAACCTTGATTAAAATCAAAATGTTTTTAAAAATCCCTTGACCCTGGACAGTAGTTCTACCAAGAAGGCTCCCCCTCCCAAATCTGCCATTTTTTAAGCATATGGACATTGAAAATATGCAAGTTTCACCATCCAACTACTCAGGCTATTTATTCTTTTCCCCTGTGCATATTTTTAGTAATGTATAGACTACTTCTTCATATACAAGATTCCTTACTTTAGCAGCTTTAGATTATGAAGCCTTAATTATTTAAAAATGACAATTAAGAATGTCTTGAAACTTACTGACATGTTACTATAGGAAGTACTACAGTTTACTACAATGTGTAGAAATTACTATAATAAATCATACAGCGTCCTACATTGTGTAGGAAATTACTATAGTTAATACTACCGGTTATTACAGTCTTAAAAAGTAATTACTTAAGTAATTACTATAGGATGCTGTAGTTTACTAGACTGTAAACTGTAAAGTGTAGTATTTATTATAGTAATTTCTACACATTGTAGTAAACTGTAGTACTTCATGTTGTAAGTACTACATGATGTATTAAACTCACAGCTACTTTTGCCTCAGATTGAACATACATTTAGAAATATGTGCAGAAACAGAGTGTATGGGCTGAGAGACATGGTGAAAAAGGCTAGAGAGAAAGGAAAGAGCGAGAGATGCATTCTCTGCAGATGTGGCACGGTGGATGTTACAACACAGGGGTAGTAACTCCTTTTCTCATTGTTCAATTGCTCTCTCTGACTTTGGTAGTAGATTTTAATTCTAAGACAAAATGCAGGAACTATGCTGTACTGTTAGCTACATGACTACATATAACTTCTCTTCAGGATCTCTGAAATGTAAAATTATCAAATAAGAAATAGAAATAAAAATATCAAATAAGTCAAAATATCGTGTTAAAGTTTACATTTATTTGTTGTTGGTGGTATGTAGTATTCCACTTTTGTGCTGGCAGGTAATGCTAGCCCAGTCAGCTGGCTACACTGCAAGTATATTTCAGATTTGTGAGAAACACTGCATTAAAAAAAAAAAGCATTTGGCCCCAAATTCATATTGCAGATTAGGGTTTTGTGTTTGTAAATTTCTAGCCCATTGCCAGGGTCCTTGCACCATCACCAAGATGCCTCACCAAGAGGCATTCAATCAGATTGCTTGGTCTGAACTAACTGTCGAATAACAAGCATTATTAAACCTAAAGTACGTCAAAACCAGTCACATGGTTTTAGTAAGAAAGCACAAATACCGTTGTCATCTTAAACAACACTTTATCTATTTAACCATTGCTTCCAAATTGTGGTTCCAAATTGCCTCTGCATTGAAGCTGAATCCCAAATCCCTCTGTAACCCATGATTAAGTGCACTACTTGGTATGTGGCATTTAACCCCAACACTCGTAAATTAATGTAGCTGATATCTTAAAGCAGAAATCTAAAGAAAAATCTAAGCGGAAAATCAAAAGAAAAACTTACAAGCTTTACAAGACTGTCCAGCATCTCCATGTTTTATTCACCACCAAAGCAGCTCTGACCTGTACTGTGTTCTGATACATTTCTTATGTGTCTCCAGATCTTTGTGCGTGTGTATAGTACCAAAAAAAGTTTGGACACAAGTTTGGATTTATTTTTCTACTTTCTAGATTTCAAAACTATGAAATAACTAAACAATACGGCTTATGTAATTAGGTAACAACAACAAAAACCAATTGTTATTTGAAGACAAGAAGGACAGCTGTTCTGGAATACTTTTTGCAAGAACAGTATTCTCAAGTGCATTTGTAAAACCCATCAAGCATTATGGTAAAACTGGCTTTCATGAAGACCATGCTGAGAAAGCAAGACCCAATCTTACCTCTGCTGCAGAGGTTAATTTAGAGTTACCTCATAACAATAATTAAGAGCATTTTAGATTTGAGTAAATCTTTACAGAGATGAAAGCTTTACAGAGCATAAGTAGCGGACACACACACACACACACACACACACACACACACACACACACACTACCCGACCAAAAAAGGTCAACACTTTAAATTATTGGCCCGCATCAAGTACCAAAAACAATTAATGATATTTGAAAAAACTGGAATTGGGTTTAGAACTGTCCAACACATAATAAAACCTGTAAGGACTGAACTTTCAAGTAAAAAAAAAAAATCACGAATGGTGATTACTTAAATGCTTAGTAAATATGCATGGTAAAAAGCAACAACATCAACAACAAATGTGTAAGTGAAACTAATAAGGAAAAATTACTTACATTTCTATTCCAAAGCAAGAGTCCATCAGGGTAAGAAGAGAAGTGCACAAAGCAATGCCACCATTATACATAGTGCCCACTGTACAAGGCTCTGGAGGCAGTGCTGTGATTATCTGGGGTTCTAGTTGGTCAGGTCTAGGCTCAACAATGTTATGTGGCAATAAAATGAAATCAGTTGACAACCTGAATCTACTGAATGACGAAGGTATCAGATCAATGGGCTTTTTGATTCAATAAAATCTTGGAATGAGCAAACTTTTTTTTGAGCCAGGCAATGTACAGTGTGTGTGTGTGTGTGTGTGTGTCTGTGTCTGTGTGTGTCTGTGTGTGTGTAAAGTATTTGCCTCCTTCTACTGGTAGGGATGACTGCACAGTTGAATGTCACTCAAGTAGGATGACATCAAGTGACCCTCAATGTCACTCAAGTAGGATGGACATCAAGTGACCCTCAATCACAGTGGCAAACTGAAGTTGAGATGAAGTGCACAGCAAAGATGAGAAGCAAAGAAGACCACAGGAACTGGACCCTAGCAAATTGGAGTAAAATCATCTTCTCTGATTAGTCCAATTTTCTGCTTTGGCCAACACCTGATTGTTAACACTGTCTTATTGTTAGCCAGATACACGGAGAGGCCTACAAGCCAGTGTCTCACACCAATTGTGAAATGTGGGAGAGGATTAATGATGATCAGGGGGTGCTTCACTGAGGCAGAAATTGAGCAGATTTTTCTTTTTGAAGGACACGTGAATCAAGTCACATACAAGGTTATCCTGGAGACACATTTGGTTCCTTCCACTCTATGTTTCATAAATTTGAGGATGGGATTTCCAACAGGAAAATGCTCCATTCCACACAGCCAGGTCAAGCAAGGTGTGGCTGGAGGAGCACCAGACCAAGACCGTGTCATGGTCAGCCCAATCTCCAGATCTTAACCCCCTTTCAAAATCTCTGGAATGTGATCAAGAGGAAGATTGATGATCAAACAAAGGCCACCGGATCAGCTCCTTGAAATTTCGGTCCATGTTTCCCAAAATAAATGTGAAAGACACATGAAAGCTGTTATTGCAAATGAGGGTTATTTGACCAACCACTGATTATGGAGCATTCCCTAGTTAAAACATGAGTATAATTCATTTGAAAAATGAATATTAACTTGTTTTCTTTGCATTATTCAAGATCTGCAAACATTGCATATGTTTTGTTATTTTGATCTGTTTGTCATTTTCTTTAAATAAATGATCTAAATAAAGATTATTTTATCTGGAATTTGGCTAAATGTTGTCAGTAGTTTGTAGTATACAATAAAATTGTTAATTTTACCAAAACACACACCTATCAAATGTAAAACCTGATATGCTGAATATTTTGCATTATCATATTTTTTTCAGAGCTGTATATATTTAACTGTTTTTTCCCCTTCTGGTTTCTCTTCCTCGTTTCCTCTGAAATTATTTTCTGACTCCCAGTGCTATCCTGTTTTCCCCAGGACTGTCCCTTTTTCAACCATCGGCCCAAGAAAATGTTCCAGAACACATAATTTCCATTTTTACATATGGCTGATTTTAAATGCAACTATATTTTATACATCTATAGTACATAACTATCACACAAGTTATTCAGACAAATATACAGTTTTAGACAATATACAATTATCCATAGAATACCTTGTGTTGTGCAATCTGTTGTAAACCACACACAAAAGACTCGCTATACACGCCTCCAGTATATATTTTTTTAACTCTTCGTCTGAACACAAAGACAAAACGAGTCAATTAAAATTCATTGCTGTTTAAAATACATCGTGTGCTTATGTCCGCACGATGGTACACGCAGCCTCAAACTGCTGTCACGATGAACTTAATCCATCTGTTTAATGGACTCGCGGGTGCGCGCAATTACGGGAGCGCGCACAAGAAAACAGTGGGACGGCTACGAGGGAGTGTCGCCCCACACTAAGGTTTTTTGTTCTGTTCAAACACAGACTGTAAATAGGATTAGCTGCAGGCCTCACGCCAGTGTATTGGCTTATTAGTATATATTTTAAAGGGGAAAAAACAAGGACGAACACATCACTGGATATCTTCGAATGACAAAGAAAATTCCGCACAAAAGTTCCAGGTATGATACCCTAAAGGTGTGTGCGTTGGATGCATTATTTAATTTCGCCAAAACAGTTTATAATTTTGTGTCGAAGCTTAATTTAGATAACCAAGCCGGTCATATAGATATGGTAACGAAACTGTACACCACTGAAGATTTTAGTTAGCGTTAGGTAACTCCTGTTTCCCACGCAAAGGAATGAGAGAGAACCTGTTCCTGCTTGTCCGAGTTCAGGACCTGTTACAGCTATCTCAGGTAGCTCGTTAGCTAATCATTTTACCTGGCAATGATTCTTGTTTATTAGATATTTGTAACCAAAAGCCGTCAAATAAGTTATATTTTTGTTGTTTCGTCGGCGAAAGATATGCAAATAAACCGTTAGCGAAAAAACCCCCAAGAGAATTAACTCAGCCATGTAACTTCAATTGCTAGCAAGGTGGCTAACTAACTTCACCGAGACGAAATCTGTTCCCGTGTTTGGTTAAAAAAATACGTAAGGTGTGTTGAGTAACGCAGGTAGTCAGACTTTTAGCTACAGAGAAGTTCATTTAAGTAACGTTAAGTTTACTGTAGCGACAAGTTGCAGGTGTAGTTATGTTGACTTAGAGGCATTTCAAGTTTTTTTTTTCCAGTTCGTTCGGTTTGTAATCTAGCTTGTTTACAGTACGCGTCGTTCATCTAATCTTGAAAACCGTGTTTAAATAATTTTTAAACATTAAAAAAATATTTTACGTCCAGAGCGTTTTACACTTCACACAGTTTCTAGGTGGTGCTTCATTTGATTAGATAAGGTCTAAGTTTAAAAATTAGCATTTTTGTTTCCGGTGATTGAGAACAGCAGCTGTAGTTGTTAACTACAAACTGATCTGTCTGTTAATTTTAAACTGATATTTAGCGCCAGGATTGCATTGTGATTGCAAGGAATACCTACATTTGTATTTAAGTACATTATAAGCATCATAAATTAAACTGCCACTTTAACTGGTACACCTGCTTTAGAACGGCCGTTTCACGACCCTGCCAAACAGCCAGTCATGTGTCAGCAGAAAAATGTGATATCTTGCAGTCCTTCTCTGAAGTTTCTAAGTTTGGAGAGAGTTATTATAAAAAAAAAAAGAATGCATGAGAGTGTCTTTTTTATATGAATCTATTTTATTATAAATTAATACATATTGTTTCAGTAATTCATTACTATTTATCAATTTGTATCACCAACAAGAAGAAGTAGATTTACCATACTGTAAGGAAATATAGAACTGAAAAGTTACCATGGATAATTAAAACTTATTGTATACTAGGGCTGCACGATATTAGGAAAATATGCGATATTGTTGTTGAATATTGCGATGACGATATTTCTTGCGATATTAGCATTATATCACCTACTTGGGAGGCGGGTATAAAGATAGTAAGGGCTCATCTGATTGGTCAAATTTGGACACACAAATGCTTGGCACATAAATTAAATTTAATTTATCCCAACTCTTTGCGATACAGATATTGCGTATACCATTATCACGATAACGATAATTTTTCTATATATCGTGCAGCCCTATTGTAGATGTCATATACTGTATATATGAAGGGACTCAACATTATTTATAACTGGCATGAACCACAACTTAAAAAGTTAGAGTTCATGGAAAATGGTATTCCTGAATGGGAATTATGACATTGTGATAGCATTTAGCATTGTAATATGACTTGGAGACAGCATTAGGCAAGGGCATTGTTGTTGATCCGTTATCACCCAAATGAGGATGGGTTCCCTGTTGAGTCTCTCTCGGCTTGCTCATCAAGCATGATCGTTTTGATTCATACACATTGTCTCACGTTTCATACACATTGCAATAATTCTCTTTTGATTGTGTAAAGCTGCTTGTTATAGCATTATACACATGAAATTTAATTGAACTGATGCTTTTGGGGGGTGGGGTGATTTATTGTTTGTGCCAGATTAATGGTGTTCTGTAACCAAAGTACCTGCTGTGCAGGGGCTGACTGATTATTATTAGTTAGGCGCCCCTCAGAGCCACCTATGAGACTTTTATTAAAACATTTGGTGTTAAGTACAATGGAATGATATAAACCATGGAGCAAAATGCACTGTTTGCAAGTTATAATGATCCATTTGGTACCTGTGCTGAACCACTTGTGCTCCCCGAAAATTACATAACATGTTGAAGGGCTTAAAAATCTCTGCTACTTTAGTAAAAATCATGTCAATGAAAAATCAATTCACCATGTACAAAAAGGCCCCAAAATCAGTGCAAAAATCACTCCATAGTCTATAATGGAGTTTGTGGAAAAAAAAACACTTCTGGACTACTTTGGAAAAATGTCTGCCCAGGAGAAGTAGTGTACCATTGCACCCCTACTTCACAATTTCTCCAGGAATTGTTTCTAGTTAACAATAAATTGTTTTAAAAGTTTAGATCGTAGGAAACATTTATATTGCAATGAGTTGTGTATCACCTAGAAAAAAAAAAATTGACCATAAACTGCTGAATGCGTATTATTAAAACTGCTGAATACATTTGTAATAACATATCTCAAGAATAATGTGTTGTGACATCAAAGAAATATGTGAGGAATGAGAGTCTGTTTAAGTCTGAGTAAGAAAATGGATCAAAGTATGCATGTTATTTATTCTGTTTGATCTAAAAGTACAAAGTCATTTTAAAAAGAATAGACTGATCTCTGTATGTTTGTCTGTGACAAAGAGGGAGAGGCTCAGTGTATGAATGGTAGTATACACTTGGCAAACACTTCAGATGTCATATATACTGTAGCTTAGCATATTTTGGGTACTCTTTTTGTGCAGTGACTAATAACAATTTAGATATTCAGGCATGGCCATCTTCATCATTTTATGGAATACTGGTGGTTCACTGGATAAGTTCCTGTATGGAGTGATATCCCGGACATTATTCAAAATGAATTGCAAATTACATTTGCAATTGCGTTTCCCATGTGTGGACGCACAAAGTGTGCCATAATTCAAATGCAATTGCAAACTTTGCATTACCGTTTGCTTTTTCGAACGCACACTGATTGCCAAATTTCAAATGAAAAAGAAAAGTCCATTTGCATTTCCCATGTCTTACAAGTTATGAGCCGGTCATATTTAAATCAATTTATCTCAAATTTCCCCCTCTTGGTCGGCGACTGCGAGTGATGTCACTCCCCATACAATCAGGCCCCACAGTATAGACCCACCCATGACGCTGATTGACAGGTTTCCGTGTAACGCGTTGGAAATGCAATTGCAAATGGATTAGAATTTTTGCCGGCTTCACGCAGAGAAAGTGAAAATTCCTGGGCTATTGATCAGAAGGTTCATTCACAGTCCTGCTTAGCTGCCATGGTTTGGTTCTTGACCCTCTTTTCTCTAGGAAAGTCATATCATGATTGACTCCAGCTGTATTTAACCTGTGAACAAATGTAATTTTGCAGATATGCAACAGAGTAAGAGGAGCACAAACACAGGACAGTGCACACTGCCTTAACAGCACAACATACATAATTGTTAACTATTAACTGTGATAGCAGTGTTTTACTGTAGTTGCAGTGACCAAGTCACTAAAGTGAAATGTTCAATGGCCCTCACATGTTGAAATTTCAAGTCTGAATAACAGATTGAGTAGTGAATCTTCTCCAGGGACAAACAGGACATAATATCTCTGAGCCACTGGGCGTGAGTGGGTGACGTGG
>JAQMYL010000018.1:10519226-10530641 GCA_030014365.1 Clarias pachynema
TAGCACATTTTTCTTCATGTTGTGATTCAGAATAGAATGTGCAGGGAGTCCAATGCATTTATGTGATTTAAATTAAAGGTTATTATATGGGTATGGAGCTTTACTCACATTTTTCAACACACTGCTATTATTTTCAACACCACTGTATTATGAATAGAGAATGTGTGGTATATACAGTATACTGTAAGAGGTTTATTTTAAAGGATAGAAAAAGAATATCAATCAAAAAGCCAGAAAAACACATTATATAAATTAAGTTGCATTTCAATGAGTAAAATGAGTATTTGATCCCCCTAACAACCATCAATAATTATGGCTCCCACAGACTGGTTATGTGCTCATGTGGTACACAGAATCTTTAACTTCTATTCAAACCTCACCACCATGGGCAAGACCAAAGAGCTATCAAAGGACGTCAGAGACAAGATTGTAGACCTGCAAGAATGGGCTACAAGACCATCAGCTAGAAACTTGGTGAGAAGGAGAGAACTGTTGGACTTATTATTCGCAAAAGAAAGAAATACAAAGTAACCACCAATCAGCCTCGGTCTGAAGCTCCATGCAAGATTTCACCTTAGGAGTAAAAATAATCTTAAGAAAAGTGATGAATCAGTCCAGAACTACATGGAAGGAGCTGTTGAATGATCTCAAGGCACTTAGGACCACAGCCAGTTGGGAATCACAAACAAACCATTGGTAATACAATACGCTGCCGTGAATTGAAATCCTTCAGCGCTGTAAGGTCATCCTTCTCCAGATGGCACATGTACAGGGCTGTCTGAAGTTTGGCAATGAACAAAGTAGGATTGGGAGAAAATGCATAAAAATTTAGAGAATATCTGTAAAGAATAAAAAATCCCTCCTGAGATGTGTGCAAACCTGGTAACCAACTACAAGAAATGTCTTGCCATTGTGCTTGGCAACAAAGGTTTCTAAACCAAGTATTATGTCACATTATGCTTAGATTCTTATCTAATACTTATTTACTTGTCTAATACTTATTTTCTTCACTGAAATGCAAATCAATTTATAGATTTGCATTATGTGCATTTACTGGATTTTTGGTTAATATTCTGTCTCTATCCTTTACAATAAACCTATGATTAAAATGGTACACCCTTCATGTCTTTGTAAGTGGGCAAACTTACAAAATATGCAGGGGATCAAATAATTTTCCCTAAGTATGGTTTCATCTATTCTACGTGGCAGAATCGTTCAAGCTCAAACAGGTTGAACAGACAGGGTCAGTGCACAGCCATTTGCAGGTCTTTCCAAAGATGCTCTATTGGGTTCAAGTCTGGACTCTGGCTTGGCCACTACAGGACTTTCATAGAGTTGTTCTGAAGCCATGCCTATGTTTTCTTGACATTATGCTTTGTGTAGGGAGCACAAAATTGAACTTTGGAGCAATGGAAAAAAGGTCATATGGTCTGATTAATTCAGGTTGTTCCTACTACAGAGGTCTTTAAATGTTCTTTAAACATGTACACCTGGCCACCCAGTGACAGATTCCGCAGAAAAAAAGCAAGAATGTGTTTGCAAGAATTGGTACTTTCTTTTTACTATGTTCTAGCAATCCTCATCAGGAAAAAAAATGTCGATGTCTTTATTTTATAACTTATGGGAGGAGTTCAGATATAATTCTACATAACTGTGCTTAAAATTATGTGTGAGAGATGTGTGAAAGTGTCATCAGTTAAGAAACTGGGACAGTATCTGTTCCAGTGTCTGGCGATGAAGTGATGAAGTCTCTGATCAGTTATTCATAGTGCTTCATCACAACTGATGTCAGGGCTACTGGAAAGGCTGACAGGATATTGTGGAGGGTGTTTCTTTGGGGGTAATGGACTGTTGAAAGCATTTAAGCATTACCAATTGTGCCAAGGAGAGTTTGAATATGTTCATAAAAACAAATACAAACTGGTGAGAACCGGCTCAAAAGACCTTGCCCAAGATATGATCAGGTCCTGATGCCTTCCTATATTGTTCACAGTCCTGAAAGCTGTCCAAACTCTTTACCAAGTTTATCATCTTGACTGCACACACACTGCATGCAAGCTTTCATTAGCACTGGGAATGCTGCCAACACTGGTAGAACTGTTAGCACCACTAGCACTTTCACCTGCAGCTTCAAATCAAGCGTTCAGATTGTCCACCAGAACCTCAACTGTATTCACCATTCTGAAAAATTGTGTGTTTTATAGTCTGTTATCATTGTCAGACCCAGACACAGACATCTAGGGCCCAGTAACTCCAATTTCCTTCCACAGGGCCACTTCTTTTTCCTTACCACGCTGGTGATTAAAAAGGAACCGACAAAGAAAGAACTATTTAAATGACTAAAGGAGCAAAAGAGGTTTACAAGATACGGTACTCACATTTATACTCAATGTTAAAATCAATTATTTCACAATGGAGAAACCTATTATAAAGGATGTATGATTATGATGACATTTACACACACAGAATGTCACCTTAATAGCATTTTATCTGACACCTCTATTAATTTCTTTATATTTAACTTCATTGTAACTTGTGTCTTGGTAAACCTGAGGGAGGGTAGTTTAACTTTAAGTTTAAAACTCCTAAACCTAAATTAGTGTGGTATTGAACTGGTATTGTCGTAAGCCCAATTGGTCCTGGCTCGGATTGTTTGCTTGTGTATTTTAAGGGATGGCTAATTATTCCTGTTCAGAGAGTTATTATTTGCAGTGTTGACCCTTCTTTTCCAAGACCAACTTCTTTCTGTCCAACTTTTTCAAATTCTGGCCCGAATCCTGACTGATGGCAGCCCATTCTTGCATGATCAGTGCTTGGAGTTTGTCAGAATTTGTGGGTTTTTGTCTGTCTGCTGAGGTGTGACCACAAGTTCTCAATGGGATTAAGGTCTGGCTCGGGGATCAAACCATCGAAGTATTCTGTTCCTAGGGGGCCAGGAAACTCCCCACTTAGTTTTCACTTTTGCAGCATGTTGGAGCACCTTGCCCTAAGGCAAAAGTTGCTATTCGGATGCCCCAAACAATTGGAAAGGAGATTCATCAGAGAAAAATCATACTTTGCCCAGTCCTCAGCAGTCCAATCCATGAACCTTTTGCAGAATATCAGTCCATCCCTGATGTTTTTCTTGGAGAGAAGTGGCTTCTTTGCTGCCCTTCCTGACACTAGGCCATTCGCTAAAAGTCTTCTCCTCACTGTGCATGCAGATGCACTCTCAACTGCCTGTTGCTATTCCTGAGCAAGCTCTGCATTGGTGGTTCACCAATCCCACAGCTGAATCAACTTTAGGAGATGGTTCGGTACTTGCTGGTCTTTTTTGGACGTCCTGCAGCCTTCTTCACAACAATTAAACCTCTCTTCTTGAAGATATTGATGATCCAATAAATGGTTGATTTAGGTGCAATCTTACTAGCAGCAATATCCTTGCCTGTGAATCCCTTTTTATGCAAAGCAGTAATGACTGCATGTGTTTCCTTGAGGGTAACCATGATTAACAGAGAAAGAACAATGAGCACTACCCTTCTTAAAAGAAGGCCGTTTATCAGTCTGTTATTCTAACTCAATCAGCATGACTGAGTGAGCTAGAGCCTTGTCCTCTTCAACACTCTAATCTGTGTTAACAAGAGAATGTCAACTGGTCCTTTGTGGCAGGACTGAAATGCTGTGGAATTTTAAATTTTTTTCACTTTCATGGCAAAGAGGGACTTTGTAATTAATTGCAATTCATCTGATCACTCTTCATAACCTTTTGGAGTATATGCAAATTGCCATCATAAAATCTGAGGCAGCAGACTTTGTGAAAATTAACGTGTCATTCTCAAAACTTTCGGCTACGGATTTATTAGAACAGACATCCTGTGTGGCCAGTGCTTCAGGTATACAAACGACAACGTGGACCAGAAGAAAGATCCAAAGCAAACTTCTAATGGCATTTTCAGATTAGGCATCCCCTACTGGCCAGGGTCCACATAGCTTTTTGTTCTTGTTCTCAGGCACATCTGTGTATTTACATTCTCTGATACAGAAGGTGGCAGTATGCACCTACTTGGTTTGTGAGCCGCCATTAAAAAAGAGAAGAAGAGACCAAGGAGGTAAACCTTCGCGCTATGACTAATATTATAGATATTTAAAAAAAGATGTCAAGAACAATGCTCATCCATTGTCTTCCTATTTTATTAGCTATGGCTTTGTAAGTCAGCGGATGCAATTGGCATATGCTACATGCACACAGAGATTTTGGAGGAGACCACTAAGGAACCAAGCAGATTCTGCTGGAAAAGGTGGTTTTGAGAGTGATGCAGCATGGATCGAATCAGATATGAAAGCCATCGTACCTGAGAAGTCAGTTAGATCACTGTTTAGATGACATTGCATCTAAACAGTGTGTTCTCACTGATCAAAATGAACCAGACTTTGGGGTAAAGTGTTCTCAGAAATAATCCTGGGGCCCTAATGTGAAAATGCCCTAAGATATCCAATAACTGTTTGGTGAAGAAACTTTTTGAAGTCTTTGAAGGACTGACTGGTGCATTCCCCAGAACTGAAACCTATTAAGCTTTTACAGGATAAAGATCAGGGAAAATTATCCACAAACTAGCTTTACCGCAAGTTAAATTTCATGTTGTCATAAAAACATGTATTAGTAAATCTGAAATTTGGTACAAATGATCTATGAGAGCGAGTCAAAAATTAACCGTGCACTGGTTTGGTTAAAAATTCTGTTGGCTGCACTGTCTTATCAGCGCTCACTAGGTTCGTTTGTAATTGTGTGTGAACAAAAATAAATGCCCCAAAGAAGAATAGTGTGCAGTGATTAGTTTTTTGTGGCCTCACGGTGTACCTGGTGCCATTATTTATCCAAAATGTTTGTGCGCAGTACAAAGAAAGTGTTTTGTCATGAAGAAGTGTTTATAAATGGATAAAGATCAAGGAAAGTTGCCGGATGCACTCCCATGGCTAATGACAACATTGCATATAGTCCTGGTCTTGCTCCATCAGACTGTTGGAAGATTCTGAAAACGTAAAGAAAGAGCTCACATTTTTTTTAATGAGGGGAATATGAAAGCTTGTTGACAGATGGACAAAGTGGATTGAAACGCAAGAAGATTATATTGAAAGATTATGCACTTATCCTCTCTAAAAGTTAATTCAAATAAATTCTACAACCAGTGTGCGGATAATTTTTGACTCACCCTCATATAACCACTTGTGCGTACTAGCACCCTTCTCCAAGTTTTAAATAACTGTCTATACATATAGTGGCAATCTGGCCGGTATTTGTTAAGATTCCAAGCCTTGAAATTTTTTTGTGATGTACCTGTGTGTTCATATTTGTGACGTAGTAAAGAGCTGCTCTTCTGGAAAATCTTGTCACACAGGTCACATGCATACTGGCCACCATGCATCTTCCGTCTCTTCTTGTTGGGGGAGAGGTTGCTGTCATTCAGCCCTTCCCATCCAGACAAGGATTCATCTCCAGCATCAATCTTCTCCTTTTGAAAAAAGGCAAGATGGTTAATAACATAAGCAATGGAGTTCTGTAGTTATGTGGAAGGACACAACATTGGAGAATTAAGAGAGCCAACAACACTTTTGATATTAAAATATATAGCATGTAACATTTCACCTGGTATGTACTTACCTGACAGCCATTTAGTACTCCTCCCTGCGTGTCTGTGGTTGGTGGAGTGATAGTAATAGCCTTGCTGCTGGAAGGAGTGGAGGTGTTAGTCTTGTTGTTGGTTGAAGGGGAAGTGTACGTGTAGGACAGTTGGGGGATGAGGATTGTGCGCTGTTTGGTAGAGATAGCAGATCTGAGGCAGGGGATTCCACCAGGCTCTGCTATGGCAACAAGAGTTGGCAAAGGTGTGGCTATGATATTTATAGGACTTGTAGTGGACTGTGTCACATATATGGTGTTTCCATCCAATGTGTCCTTCTTGAAACATGTGAGATTGATCGGTTCCTCTTGGATGGTGACAGATGGCTTGGTGGCCAACACCTCACTGGTGACAGAGATGTTGCTATTACAAAAAGAGGACTTTGGAAGTGAGAGATCCAAAGGTTCAACCTGCCCTTTCTCTTCCAGGTCCTCTGTCTTGATGATGCTAAGATAATTTGTAGTGAGGTTTAGAGGAGAAGGGTCACTGTTCTGGCTCACTGACTCCTCAGTGTTCGGTTCAGCTGAAGTTTCCAGAGTTTGGGTGTTGGTGTCCATACTGGGATCTTGTTGAGAGTTTGCAATGGTCTGTAAAAAAATAAAACTGTAAGGCTTTAATTGAATAATCACTGAGAGTTTCTATATGTATGCTAATATTTGCTAGAAAATATCTGATTTATTATAATTAATTCAGAGTTAGAATCTTAAAAGGTACAACAATTCTGTTACTACCTGTTGCCCATTTAGGGAATTTTCAGGGTAGTCGAGCAGTATGTTCTTTAAGCGCATTCTTTGAAACCATCTACTGACCACATCCACAGGCAAACTGACCAATTCCGCAACTCGAGAGAGCTGTTCTTCACCAGGGTGTGAGTTTTTGCTGTATGCCTCAATAAGGGGCAAAAGACTCTTCACTGGTGGCTGATCTGCACTTCCAATGTTTTCCTTCCCCAGCAGAGAAGAGAGACACTTGTCAGGTCCTTGTTCATTGCTGTTGAGATAATTTAGGATATCAGTGCTGCTGGGGCTGTTGTCACAAAAAAGACATGTAGCATAGTTATGGAAGCCATCACCACAAACAACACTTCTGTGAGGAGTTGTTGAATCACTCTGGGCCATCAGTCCTTCTTTCCTTTCTTTCTCTATCTGTAAAGTTTCTTCACAATCTGTCTTATTCTCGGGCTCACTTTCAGTTTTTAACTGAATTCCCTGTAGGAAAGTTGACCCCATGTCTGAAGGCTGGCATTTATCCCTAGGGGTACTGGTCTTTTCTCCAACTGGACTCAGTTCAATTTGTGAATTTTGCTTTGCTTCCATGATGGTATATTCTGGAGTTGATTTCAGCTCTGTAGTTCCTATTGTTGGAGTTACTTGTGGGTTCACGGCTGCTAACTGTCTCACCACCAGTCCTGGGGACCCATTGACAGTTTTTAGAAGCAACAGTGCTGGCTGTGTATGCTTTGTTTGTCCTGGGACTATCTTTGTGACCTTTATAATGGACGTTGCTTTATTTGGAACAGCTGACTGTGTGGATTTAAGTATACTTATTTGTGCAGGTACTGGTCTAGAGGTGGGTGGTTTTGGGGCTGGAGAGACATTTGGCTGTGTTGTGATAGTTTGTGCCATCTTTGGATGCATCATCTTTCCCACTTCTGGTGGTTCATTTGGCTCTTGCACTTTTGTTTGGGCCACAGTTTGATGTGGCAATACTGACTGTGCTGTGTTCAAATCTGATGTGCTAATTTGTGGGTCTACATTATAGTTTATGATAATTTTGGAATTTCCATCCTGATCCAGCACAGGTAGAGAGATTGCAGAAATGACTTGCAAATGAGAATGGGCAGTCTGCACAATCATTGCTTGTGCTTGTGGCTGGCCTGGATTAACAATCTTACTACAAGTTCCATTAGTATTCGAGCTAGCCACAGTCTGCCACATCATGTTTCCGTCCACTGCCACTTTCAGCATGTTTTGGAGGTCTCGTAGGTTGATGCTAATTGGCTGAACTAGACCCACAGTAGGTAGAAGTAATGTTTGTACCACACCATGAGGAGGAGCAGTCTGAACAGAAATTCCACCTCCATTAGTAGTAGTGCTGGTAGGGGTGACAGTAGTTGTAGTAACAACTGATGTAGTTCTGACAGGTTTAAGTTCATGCTCATCAGGCTCTTCTTTAATCTTCTTAGGAGATAGCGGTTCCTCTAAAGCTTTATCAGTATCTAACTTCTCCCGCAAAAGGATACGTGTAGGGCGAGTAAGAGTAAGAGCTGCTTTGATTCCAGGAGAGTGGGACAATCCATTAACAGTAGGGGGAACTGCTACACACTTCCTACTGCTGATATGAGAACTGTAGGACCCGGAATGTGAGAAGCGCTTCTTACAGTTAGAACACTCGTATGGCTTCTCACCTAGACAGAGAAGTAGGACAACATCATGTTTGTTCATTATGCAATTACATAGCACTCACTAAATTTGACCTGACTAAGAAAGAAAAAAGGTACAAATGCCATAGAAATCCCATACAAATACAGTAAATCTTCCAGCCTACCTCAACCTATTACGAAACTTTATGACAAAGGTCACTGACTATAAAGACATTCGGTATAATGTCACAGTCTGTTCCTCAATGTAAAATTCAAATAACTCAGTAATACAATGGTGATACTGTAGCAACTAACCACTGTGGATTCGTAGGTGCTCCTTTAGATGATGTTTATATTTAAAAGCTTTAGAACATTCTGTACATTTGAACTTTCTGTTTCCTCCTGAATGTGAAACCATACTCTGAAAGAGAGAAGGAGAAAGTATTCAGAATTCTTGTTCGGGTGATACTGGAAGCACACCTAGCTAGAGTCAAAAATTGTATGCTGTTCAAATTACATCATCATGCAAAAAAATCATTTTTGGACATTCACCAAAGTATTCATTGTTTAAATACATAAACAAAAGTCAAAATCCATTTTTGTCCATAAATGCGCTTAAACATATGATTTAAGTTTATCTGATGTAAGGCCATTCCAGGCAAAAAGAAAAATAATGGGGGGAACATATTACATAGCCTTCCTCCTCCTACTGTCTCCAGGGCTAAACAGGCACATCCCCACAGCTACAAAATGCAGTTGAAAGCTGTCCCCATAAGGTTTATTATAACAGCCACAAGCATGAGCCACAAGCTCATGGTTGTGATTGATCAGGTGTCCACATATTTTCACATACAGCATAGGCATTTAAAAGATCAGATTTTCGATAATGAAGCTATTTTAATAGTGAAAGTAAGAAAAGTACTTGTCCACAATGCACAATGCTAGAATATGAAGATTGGACTTTGAAGCAATGAGAAAAGTGATGGGTTTGTCAGGAAGAATATTCTTCAAGAATGGAAGAATATCAAGAGTAATAAACTCTTTCATGCATAGTACGATCCTCTCAAGGCAGTGCTGGAATTTAAAGTTGCTTCAATTGGGCAGGTTTAATCTCAGTAACATTATGGGCAATAAAATGATTGGTTATTCCATCAACTGATTTTTCCCTATATTGTCAGAGGTATTAATTAACCCCCAATTAATAAGGCGGTGAAAACAGTGCCACAAACCTAAAGGCAGTCCAAAGGCTGTCACTTTGATGTGCACATCTAATAAGTCTGGGCTGGATATTCATGTCAAGTGTCCAGAGCTCATGTAGGAATAAAAGAAGGTGAGATGTACCTGATCTCTTCCATTTTTGTGAGTGTTCATGTGTCGATCAAGCTGTGTGCGATAGGTGAAAGTGTAGCTGCAAAGGGAGCAACTGAAGTCCTCCTTGCTTTTCTCATGATGCAGTTTTATATGCTCTTTCAGAGATGTGTGACGCTTGTATCCCCGGGAACAGTATGGACATGAGTGGAGCTGAGAAATCTCATCAGATGTACCTAAGAAAATAATTCACATTAGATACATTTGCTTCTGGTTTTTGCTTCTAAGTGGTGACATAAAAAAATAATAAAAAAAGAAAGGACAGTAGAACATGTATTACCTTTTCGCAATCACTTAAATATTTGAACATATTAAATCTGGTTGGAGAGCAGGAAGTAAAAATGAGATGGGAGGAAACTTAATACTGTACTATTTTATACAGTATTCCCAGAAAAAAAAGTTATAAACATACCAGACATGTTGGAAATAGGGATCAGAATCACAATAAAAATTTGTCAATAACTATAATATACTTTGCACATTTGCACTAACATGCATAGATCTTACAGCCTATCACTCAGCCGCATAAACTAACAATAACAGACTGTGTTTTTGGCTTAAATACTGTTTATGCTACCAAAAAAAATTTATACCAAAAGTTAAGTTTTCCAAAAAAGAAAATTAGGAAATATGGGAGAAATAAATGGAACTGGCAAGGGGAATAAAAGCGACAATGAAAGTCAACTTCACCAAACTATTCTCCAAAGCTGAGGAAATTGTTGGAGTTTAAGTTGTGGCTCACAGCCTATGGCCAGGGGTAAGTGTTATGGTCACAGATGATCTTATATATTCATATGAATGAATGAGAAAACAGAAACATTATTACATTAACATAAAACACGCAAGACCTATTCTATTTTTGAGTTCTATTAAGCACTCCAATGAAGAAATGAAGAAACAATACCTTTAACATATACAAAGTAAAAAATAAAAAAAAAGTTAGCTACACACAAATAGTACCAAATAATTAGCATTGTATGTGCATTTATGTGGTCACTGCACACAAGTATTATCACACTCTGCTCCTCCTGAAACAGATGAAGGTGTGCAAGACACTGTTCTTTATTTCTTGAATTTCCCCCCTAACCTTTGGTAACCTTATGGTTGCTCTTTTTGATCAATTTGAGCAACTTTAAATGAAACCCATAGAAATTTTGAATGTTTGTAATAGTGATTCCTGACCAAAACCACTTCCTGACCCCCACTTGGAATTTGTGCCATGCAACACAGTGAACATGACAGATGCAAACAACCTATTTGAAGAGCTTGTACAGTAGTTAGTACCGTTCTCATCTTGGACTCCTCCCTCTGGTGTGCTCTGTTCCTCCTTAGGAATGTCTGGACAAATGACCTCTGTCTTTCCCTGCCTTGAGGCTTCATTTATCTGAACTTCTTCATCCTCTTCATCTGTTAAACACTCCTCTTTGTTTGAAACACACATGGCAAAATAGGTTAACACCCAGTATTAGATGAAAAGCAAGAAGTGGGCGCATACATGTATTATTATGAGAGATATAATGATATGCAACAGACACAGTTCGTGACATACCTCAGTTTTGAAGTCAGTTTTCAGTAAAGTGAAATTTTAAATTTCTTTTCATTCATTATGAATTTAACTTGTAAACTTATAAACTTGCACAAACTTGTGAAAAGTGGCAACCTGGCCATAATTTCCCAAACACATAAAAAATGCACAAAAAGTCTTTTCATTCATTATTCGTTATTCATTCATAATAATAATAATAATAATCATTACAGCTAGGTATCTAGGTGCCAAATTGATTATGAACCACACTATCTAGAGGAAGTAGTGCAAACAATTAATCTTTGAGTAAATTTTGAGATTTAGTCATGACATGAAGTTAACTAAAGCCCTATTCGGACGGGACTAGTTTTCCAAACGACACTTGAGTTTGAATTTTTTTCAGACGACGTCTGGCATTTCATGTATAGCCCGATTCGGACGGGACTAGTTTTACAGGGGGTCGTTAGAGAAATTTCTGTTTCACAGACGTACTTTGTGATTTT
>JAQMYL010000018.1:10746363-10760723 GCA_030014365.1 Clarias pachynema
AAACACACACACACAAACACACACACACAAACACACACACACAAACACACACACACAAACACACACACACAAACACAAACACACACACAGTTACTAAGGAGTAAGGAGGAAGTAGGAAAGAAATGAATGGATCATACACATGGACACCTCTATCTCATATTTAAAAACAGGACCTTAGAGCCATATTTAACCAACATCTTTCCAAATTAATGGGAGAAAACTTTGGCATATATTTTACTCAATTAACAGCAAGGAGCTCAAAATAATAGAAGCATGAACACATTATAGCAAGGCCCACATGTAAGCTTTGACTGGGTGTGTCTTTGTTGTCTGTAAATAAAGTTACTAAAAATAAACTCCGGCTCATAGGTGTCTTTGAAAAAGCCTGAAAGACACACAGGCATATACCTAATGTATTATTCATATACAACTACATAGATCAGTGACACAGAAGCAGCTTTACAAATTCCTTACTGTAACTTCCAGGATGCATTTCCCTGTCGACATCATCCTCGCTGTGGGGCTACGAACTGAACTTCCTGAAATTTTTATTTGTCAATTAATTTTCCTTCTATTGTTTGAACACACACACACACACACACACACACACACACACACACACGCCGGCTGTCTCAGGAATATTGCTTACAGTACATGCGCAACGTGCCCACACGCCCATGCCGTGCTTTACACAGTGCAACACACAAATATCTGCATCTTCATTTACTTTGAAAATTTTGTATAGGAGTATAAAAAATACTGAATAAAACAAGCCACTGTCTGTGACTTTCACAAGAACAACAGTTCTTCAAGAAATGGAGGCTACACCCAAGTGTTTTTGTGATTTTAGCTGTGTTTAAGGATTATTACATTTTTTTGTGTCAATAAGACTGCACAATGTTCTCCATGTCAGACTATATGATGTAGATCCTCTAATTATAGACTCACCATTACTACATACCACTAGCTTATGATATGGAAACATCTTTCCTAACAGGCTTGATACTGTATTTGTTTCTGTTCATTAGTATGCTTTGTTAAGGTTAACACCTACTGTATTTTAGCTCTCCATGAGAGCTACAAATAAAGTTATTGGTGTCTTTTAAATGGCAGTGCTCACACTATGAAATTTTACTGCCAGAAAAATGGTAGCAACAGCATTAAATACTGTTCTCAGCTCACGAGTATTCAAAAAAATCAGGCCAAATCATACAGTGTGAAGCTGACATACAACCTTCAGGGAGATTTAACATCGCTATAACGGACAGAACTGCAGATTTCTTCAGAAGCCTGAAGGATAGTGTATGATCCACCTCCTACTTCTGATGTTCGAAACTACTCGCTAACACATGTACACACAAAATAGGTCACTACATTTTTACTAATTATCTTTATTGAACAATCATCATATAAAAAATATCAAGAAATCACTGAACCAAAGTATATTTAAAAAATATTATTTTTATACAATATTTTTATATAATTTATAATATATTTTTATAAACCCACCCAAAACACAAACAGACATACCTGTACACACGCACGCATGCACGCGCGCGCGCGCACACGCGCACACACACACACCAGTTCAAACGGATCTTTGTGCATCAGACAGGTTATACAAACATTCCGATGCATGACCTAGTTCAAATAATCAATCAGCCAATACGTGTAAATTCGTAAAATAAGAAATAACCGGTTGCCATTTGTAAAAGTACAGTACATCTCGGTTTGAACCTCTCAGTGTATATTTAATCTTCTAAAGCTTAAGAAAAAGTCATAAATGTTTAATCCACTGAGAGATGGAGGGACACTTGGACTTCCAATGTAAAAGTATAGAAAGTCTGGTCAACTAATATGAGAAAGCAATAACATCTTTATATGCAGAACTCAGTGGACATGGTTGCAACTGCAGCAAGCCCAGAAATCACGAATTTAATAATTTTTAATCATAACTGATCATTTATACAGTACTTTAGCATAATATCCAATGACCAATGGTTCTTTGATATGAAGTCTGGTATGAAGTTACCATCATGAGCCTTCCTATAACTACAAACCTTAAGATACACACTTGTCTAGAATGTCTTTATATGCACTAGCATTATATTTTCTCTTCACTGGCACTGAAAGACCCAACGCTGCTCCAGCATGACAATGCACAAAGTCAACTTCATGAAAACACGCTTTGCCAGTGTTTGAGCAGAATAGCTTAAGTGGTCCTGACATCAAACCCACTGAACACCTTTGTGGAATGCTGGCTGCAACCCGGGGTTTCCCCAATGAACATCGGTGCCTGATCTCACTAACGTTTCTGTCACTGAACGAACACTGAAGTTGAAATCCTTCCCAAAATAGTGAAGTTTATTATAATCGCAAGGCACGACTAAATCTGGAGTAAGATGTTGAAAGAAAGGTGTCCAGAAACTTTTGGCCATACAGCGTAATTATTTCCTTTTCAATATTTAAATATAAAACAGAGACTTCAGGAGAGTTTCAGCCCAAACCCAGCAGTGCCACCAGGTGAAGTGTTTAATACAAACTCACAGAAAAGTTTAAGGGAGAGAACTTTACATCAGAACTACTGACTGGAAAATCCCCGAAAGCCACAGATAAACTGAACAGAGATAAAAGGATATTAGGATCCATGTCCAGGAGACGTGGCAGAAGTATTGGCACCGTGTTTCTGGAGGTGGGTTTAATGATGGAAGCAGTCCGACTACAAAGCGCTGACCTCCCGGAAGTGTTTATTTAAGAGGAGATAACGACCCAAGGTCAGAAAATAGAATAAACTCAGAATTTTTACTTAATGATTATCTATCTTTATTCATCCATATTAACTGACTTATTTCCGTCAGAAAATACGACTCCTGTCAAACTAACTCTGCGGATAAATGCGGACGGAAGTCGGAGGTAAACAGCTACCAGGTGCGAACAGGTGCAGGCTAGCGACCTGTCCTCTTCTAGTCCATAAAACAACTGTGACCACGGCGACAAACTTGCGCTTTTAGCGTGGAAAATCTATATACACGCATGCCACTTACCATTTTGAGAAACAAAGTGTGTTTGTAGAGTTATAAGTTAGTTAATTCGCGGTTCCGCAGGCGGCTCAGCCGGATTCATTGCTGTCTCTCCCACAATGCTTCAAACAGAAAGTGCGGAACTCCTCCTCTGCGCGCGAGACCGGCGCCTGGTCCCAAACAGACTAGAGAAACGCAGAGTGCGCTAAGACTACGCTAAGTCTACACGACTGTCTCATAATTCACGGAGTGCGCCTGTGTAGGGCGGAGGGACGTATGTTGAACACGACCGCTTGAATCCGCGTTGCTACACCTGTTCGAGGGTGTGGAGGACGCCGGGGTTCCGGGTAGAAATAAATGAACCAAAGCTTTCTTTCTTCTGACTCATTTGTTTTTATTTATCACCGAGACTGAATGGAGTAGAGTGGTTTGGTACTCTGTAGAGATACGACAAAATGACAAAATTAACTGAAATATAATCTCTAGGTTCTAGTTTGCTGTTACATCTTATTTTGCACACTGTTGTGCAGCACAGTGATTTAAGCTTCAGGAGATTTTCATAAACTGAACACGCCTAAAAGGACACCTGCATACACTACCTGTCCAAAAACCACTCGTATACTCTAATATATCGTTTGACCAACAATAGCTTTGATAAAGACACCCAGTATGGTTGTCACATCATGTTTAACAAAGATTTCTCATGTTCTCAGAGCCACTCTTTGATAACGTGGTCATTGAGTACATTCAGGTCAACAGCTAACTTCTTTTTAATGCCACATAATGTTTCTGAGCCTAAAACTGATCAAATGACACTGGCTACAAAATCATAGTTAATTTTAAATAATAATAATTATTATTTTTTTAAAGATCCACTAAAGAACATTTATTTTTGTTTCACTGGGTGATTTTTTTATGTGTAAGATTATGAAGCAAAAAGTTACTACCTATCACGGATTTAAACAATATTTTAAACAAATTAACACAATCTGGCCTCTAGAGGGCAACGCATGTAACTCATTCCATAGATACAGTCTAGGCAGCAGGGTAGCTTAGTGGTTAGTCTGACAGTCACTGTCACCTTGTACCACCAGGTTCGGGGTCCGCCTTGGGTCTGTGTGAATGGAGTTTTCATGTTCTTCCTGTGCTTGGTGGGTTTCTTTTCACAGTCCAAAGAAAATGCAGATTAGGCTAATGAGCATATGTGTGTGTGTGTGTGTGTGTGTGTAGTCCAAATGTCCTAGGTCTCATACCCTGCCTCGTGCCCAAAGTCTCCTGGAATAATCCTTACTGCAGAATAGTTCATGGCGTAATTACAATTTTGGCAAAATATATTGGTTATCATCCAGTAACCAGCCGTGGGTATGATTCTTACTAGGCTTTTCTGGAACTAATCCTTATAGTAGAGAAGGCATAAAAAAAATCAAAGATCAAATGTTCCATAGCTGCATACTGGTAAAATAAAAATACACAAAAATCAAAGTGTTGAACATCAGCCAAAATTTCATAATCGTGACAGACTCCATCGGAATTATAAAGTATTAATGATTCCAGTGATACACTCAAAGAAGTGTACTGTAATGTAATGTCAATATCATTTAATGTCATTAGATCATTTTAAGTTCAACTGGCATACTGTATGATGAGAGAGCACACAGCTGAGTGAAACGTATTTTTCCTGTTAAAACTACAGGTTTCCTTTCCTATCCAGCAGAACTACTCCACTGTGCTCTTGTGTCGTTACTGCTACAGCACTTAATTTGATGCAGCAGTGAATTGCTGGATTAAATTACTACAGCAATGTGAATAAAGCGCAGCGACAGATTCAATACAAAGTCTGTTAATGTATCCTTTTTCATGTGCACTCTTGTAGTGAAGTCACAGAGAGTACAGCTCTGTGTGTGTGTGCGTGCATGCATGCGTGCATGTGTGTGTTAATTAGTCAGAGAGCCCCAGACATGAATGGACCCTTCCATCTTCTCAAACTAAATTGGGTATGTTAATGCAGGGAGAAACAGTGCAGTTTACAAAGCTCACATTAATTCATTATGTCTGTAACAGGGATGGATATGAAAAGGCTTCAAAAATTTTATTTGGATTAAGGTCTGGAGGTGTCAGTGGAGGATCAATCATTTATGAAGACTAGAGTCAAAAGCAATATGGCATAAAACCTGTTTCAAATTAAATATGAGGAAAGATAAACAGCAAAAAACATTTTCTATACAAGGAATGTACTGTATATTGTGCTGAAGCAGAAGATTCAAACAAAAATGGTATCATGTCAGTTTAAGTTGCCAAACAATATGTTTAAATAATAATCAAATAATAAGTCGAATAAGGACTTAAGGCGTGACTTTCTAAAAAAAATTTCCAGCCAGAGAGTTTAGCCAAGTTTTATTTAAAAGTCCTATATTTTACTCCTTCTTTAATTAACATAATAAAATGTGGGACCTTTAAATATGGGAAGTTCTGAGATCCATTTTTTTAATTAACATAGATCTCAAAAGTTCCCAAAGTTTGTATATTAATGCCTCAGCTGAAAAAAAAACCTTAGATAATGCATTTTTCCCCTCTAAAATCACCCTATTTCACTCATCTTTTAAACATGCCAATTCTATGTAAATGGGCTAATGCTGAGCCATGCGCTTCCAGAGAACAGCAGAGCACAGCACACTTGGGTGGAGCTGGGCGATAAGCCTTCTTGTATCTTCTTGTATGAGCTCACATTAAGGGGAAAATCTAATTGGCTTATTCATTTTGCATAAAAGGTACCCAATACTTGTCAGGAAGTAATTGCATTGTACTTTACTAATAATTGTTAAGGTAGTAAAAGCTAAGTATAACATAGAAACAGGAGCTTCATGAAGAACAGAGTGCTTTTGATGTTATAGGAAGAGAAATCCATTCATGTTAGAAATACAGTATGTACTGCATTATATTAGATTACATTTAATGTAAAAGCACTTAAGTCTGTGTCACTTTACCAAAATTTCCTTCATAAAATATAAGCTTAGATATTGTAGTTTAGTGAATCACATCCTACCTAAAAATCTTCTCATATTTTTCTGTGGTGTATCTAAAAATAGAAGCTGTTTCTGTAAGTTATTCATTAGGTATAAAATAAGTCAAGTGATACACAGAAGCCACACTTTTTCTTATGGCAACACATTCAATGCAGAATAAAAAAGATTGTTTTGTCTCCCATGTAAGTGCTCAAAGGGCAGAAAGCATTAAGATGAAGAGAACTGTGTTACAATTTTTACTTTCTATCAATCACTTTAACGAGGCAAAATGTCCCACTGTCCAGTTGGATGTGTTAAATGCGAGAGAGAACAGATCCTGTTCTGCTCCAGGCAGTTGCCAAGCAACAGGTGGCCCAGAGAGCCACGGGGTGACTGCTGGATATCACAGTGTAATGATGATGACCTTTATCCAAACACTCGCTTTCAACCTTTCTCTTTGAAAGTTGAACGATTACAGCATCTGTGGACATACTTGTTTCCCTACTTTAGAAGCAGCAAGTGATGATGACAGATTCTGTGCTAAAAGGCATCCCATAATCCATTTCTCTACAATGCCCCCTGGCTTGGTGTATGTACCAAGTAGAGAAGAGATTATAATAACATGTTAATAACATTTTCAATTTGTTTTCTATATAGATTAATAAATTAATGCTTAGATTTTTTTGTGTGTATTTTTTCTCTCCTTTATTTAAGATTTACATGTATGGAATAGTGAGCCACAATAATTTATTTTGTTTGTAATAGAAATTAATATGTAAAAACTAAGATCTGGAGGTGTCAATGGTGGATAGATCATTTATGATCACTAGAGCCAAAGGCAGTAAGCCATAAAAGCCTGTTGCAAATTAAATATGAGATTTACATGGGAGGAATACAGTTCCACTGTTTTCTAATTGGCACAGTGGTCTCCCCAATTCTGCCAGTACGGATTGCATCCCTATTATATATCAATAAGGTCTTAAAGAATGGAACAAACACACCTTTAAACCTATATTTTTACATATATACATACATATATGTAGTTCGAAAACCTTTATAATGTTATAAATCAAAGTCATTAGTATCAGAAATCAGTTCAACCAAAATTGAATTGTATAATTTGCCATATTTAAAATATATGGAGTAAAATAACTAAATAAGTGGAGAAGTGCACTTGCATGACTGAGAGAAGTTCAAGTTCATGGTGCATTGGCAAGAAAGTTTAAGTACTGTCACAAAGAATAATTACCAGATTTATTTACTAAAATTTTCTTCTTTCTTTTACTGCGTTGGAAGTCACATTACCTTAGAAAACTGTTGGTATTCTATGATCTGCTATGGCTTCTTTAATCAACAGGTGGAGGATATTTGTTGGTATCTTGTATGATGAAGACTACAGCAGGGGTCAGAGCTTATGTCTAACAAAGCCCCACAGTTTTGAAAGAGCCTTCTAATTAGTGCTTCAAAAGCATCATATCTCAAGACGTATCAAGATTGACATTTTCTCAAAATTCTTACCTGCTTTAAAATAATGCTCTCCACAGAAGGTACTTATTAGTTAAATAACAAACAAACAAACAAACGCTTACTTCTGTTAAAATTAGCACATTTCTTTCTTTGTTTGTTTTCCAAACTATGTTTTTTTTTTCTTCATCTATTTGTATTTTATTCATTTCACCTTTAAATTAGGTCACTTGCTAATGCACCTTGAACGGGACCATACATAATGTGTTGCAGATCAGAAAGCCTTGGTGCATCTCCCACCAGAAAGTCCTCATTAATTATCAAGAGACCTTCACTATGACCTTTTGTATCTTTAATAGTCAATAGCCAATACCTGTCCAAGGTGGCTGATAGTCCGGATTTACAGTATGCTTCTTTTGATCAAATCTGATTCTGAAGTGACAGCATTTCACAGATGGGTGTGTTCTCTTAACAGACACATGTAATGTAAGTAACAAAAGTCATAGAGTAATGCGAAGGAAAAATGCTGAACTGAAAAATAAATAAATAAATAAATAAATAAAACGTACTGTCTATGCTGCCCAATTTGCACACATCTTATGATACCATTGAGTCATGGTATTATTTAATAATTTGCGCACTTCAGCAAATACCTAATAATTTATAATTTATTTTAATATACATTTTTATTATATAAATGATAAATATAATAAAAATTATGACATTTTCAAAATATTTAACAAAGTAATCTTGGAAGGTTTGCACAAGCAGCTCAAATGTCAACACCTCTAACATGCTGCACACATAAAAACAACTAAATCAGAAAGCTTATTTTAAATATAGTCGGTGACCCCTGGAAATTTGGTCAACTGCTGTACCAGACAAAAAAAAAATTAATCTTAAATTTAAAACTATTTTAATTAGCATTTGAATCGAGGAAATAAGGTGCGTTGTGTTCTCACTTGCCCTCTATGCTATCAAAGTAATTCACTGTAAAGGACCAGAAAATATAAGGTAAATGCTTAATTGTGTTATAAAAGTTCTTCAAAAGTTCTAGATTATGCATGAGTCTAGGAGAATACAGACATAAAAGCAGCTACGGCTTAGGAAAGTTAGGAAAACATCCTGATTGTGCATTTTGTCATCACACCCTATTTATCATGTCCCATTTAGACAATGCTAGCAGAGAGAGGATCATCGAATTGTTTCAACTTGGTGCAATGCTAGCAGATTTCACCAGACGGTTTGGAATAGCCAGGAATAACATTTCACAGGCTATGAAACTGGTTCTGAACAACTGGTTCCACTGCTGATTGCCTCAGGCCTAGAAGTCCAAGAGTAACAACGCCAAGACAAGACAGACGGATTTGATGGTGTCATTTGAGAAAGTAGAGAAAACACTGCCACTACTGCGGCTAGTATTTCAGAGTTACACACAATCATTTGTCAGACTACTCAATGACGTTTGGCTGCAGTTGGATTTGCTGGACATGAAAGGATGCCATATCGTGGGGCAATGTTGACTTGACATTGCCAGTGTCTTCTGAATTTTGTATTTCTAGTACTGATGGACACAGATTTTTTTTTTTTGGGTATAAAATCCAACTTCCTTATTTACTAGACAAAAATTTTGTAAGATTTTGTCCATGAGTATAGCTTATGTTTTACAATGTTTATTCTTCTTGGTCAAATATGAGCATAGGTTTACTGTCATAAGAAAACATCAATTTTAAAATCCTCTAGACAACCTGCATGATACGTAATTGTTTATAAAGCACAACTACAATCTCAGTTTTCAAGAACAGATCTCCTCATAGAGAAATAAATGATTAATATAATTGCAATTAACGCTTAGCTGAGTGTACTGTACTGGCACTCCCTGTTCTCATTCAGTGGATTTGTGGATTTAAATGGGGTGATAAATGATGCATAAGGAACAATCTGTGTCTCTTTCTGAATCACCTGTGCACTCGCATTGGCTGTGGTCTCTGAGGAATGGATGGCAGAGCCACTCTCTCATTAACCACAGCTAGTCATTAAGATTGTGGCTTCTTAGTACCCAAGTCTTTTCTGTGTGCAGATTGGTGATCAAACATAGGCCAAGATTAGCTTGTGGTGGGTTACTGGGACCTGACGTATATTGGGATTTTAAAAAGACAAACCAAATAAATATAATGTTCTTAAATAAAAGAAGAGAAAAACAGTCATTAATGATGGGCTGCATTATTCATGATGAATAAGAAAATAATAAACAGTTTTATCAAATACCATATGCTGCTTTTTCTTTTTAAACCCTAAATGACTAATTATTAGGAATTATTGCATGAAAATGTTCTGCTGTGGACACAGTAGGCTTATATGTACTGTAACATCTTATAAGTCCTAATATCAATGCAAGCATTTTTAGCATTTTTGCTTGGACACAGTTTGCTTAGTGTTTAACTATATTAAAAGAACATGTGCTCTAGTAAATAATAAATTTTAACTGTAAGATATGGAAACAAAGTTCATGCTAAACACAAAACATCCAACATCCAATGGAATCACAGAAACTAAAAAACACACTCTGTGCACAGTGCTTCAATATTTTGTATAAGTACTTGGATGTTTCATTAAAAAGTACATTTGTCTTAGCGCTTAAGTAATAAATAAAAAGTGTTTTCTTGACTTTGTTCAGAATTAATTACAAGTAAAAGACCAGCTCTCACTAACCACTCCTGACTTTAGGCTCAAAGAAATGTTTTTCTCCACTGCTTATGGCTTTGCTGTAACTGGGAATCTCTGTACCGCTGCACAAGAAGCCAGTACTGTATTTTATCTCTAATAATCAACAGAAACTAAGGAGATATTACATTTTCATTTCTCCCATATGGAGAAAGTCTCACCATTCCTGCAATAATAATGTGTTTCTGTGATTGAGAGAAATACACAGTGGTCCAGACATTATTTCAAATCATGCTGCCATTTCATTTTAATCTGCTGTGCCTGGAACTGCAGATAAAATTATGCCAGAGTCTAGATAACTCAGGGTTACTACTGAAACCTCAAGAACATGGCAAGTGTTTCAATATTAACCTTTTTATTTTATTTTTTGTTGTTGTTTTTAGCAATGTATTTTCTCTCTCTCTCTTTTTTTTTTTTTTACAATAATGAAACAAAAAACAAAAAAAAGTGTGGTGCGTTCACATTTTCCCGAGGGATTCTCATTCTTTTCCTTTGAAAAGCAGTTTGTACACAGATAAACCAGTGAAGAGCTTGAAGGTGGATCCATCCATGGCTGAGATCCACACAGGAGTGCAAATGGAGGCCTAATTAAAACATCTACAACACTTACAATGTTTTTGTACTCTGTTTGCTGTTAATTTATGATCCTTTGTTTTTATGTCGCTTTTGTGCAGGAGGAAAATGTCAGCTTCCAAAATTCATCTGTTAAAATGAATTTCCCAGTCCATATGAACAGTTTTGTCCTTTTGTTTTTTTTTCCATCATACACTCTTCTGTTTTTTGTCCATGTCTATGCCACATAAGTGTACACTTTGCGATCCTCTGGTGTTCGTGCCAAATATTCTCTTTCTATAAGTCCTTCAATTCTCTTTTTAATCACCACAGGGCTGGGCAGGAACCGTGCCCTTAATTGCTGAGTCACCTGCAATGGAAGAAGCAACAAATCTGACAATTAGAGTTGTATAATTTTTTTAACTGTAAGAACTATAACAGCAATATTCTACTGAAAACCGAATTACCACAACACCCGCACAAAACTAACATGTACGTTATAAATTATTCGGTATTGAAAATGTCACTGAGAAAAATCAAGATTTATTGACATTCACACACCTCTGCTACAAGTACATTGTGCTGCATCTTCTTTCTAGATTTCATGATGCGTACTATGGCTGCCTCGATTTCATGTTTCCGATCGTCGTCCACTTTCTGTCGTGTCTCCTTCCTCTCTGGGTCAGACTCCCCCTGTTTAGCAGCAACTGAAATACAGAAATCCATTACAGCTGTGCTACAAATAACTTGAACAACATAACAACAACCCCCAAAAAAACAAACAAACAAAAAAAAACATGCTTTTTCCCCTACCCATATCAGATAAAATGCTTGATGTTGACTCACAGTGCTTATTTCCTGTCTCAGGTATATTTGCCACCAGAAAAAAAAATACATTATAGGCTTCTACAATAATTACAAGGAATCAACTCTCTCTGACTACATTCACATCGTCTGTGAAGTCATAGTGTATCTAATCTTTAGCATCAATTGACAACTTGTGTGGTTTCCTTCCGTACATCACACTCCACCGTTCGTGTACCTTTCATCGTCAGCATCTTTTACAGAGTTTCCACAGAAAAGACATTTTCCTCCTCCTGCCCTTATCAAAAAACACTGTAGCTAACAAAGCTGAGTCATTTAAAGTATTAAACACCTATGCTGCTACTCTAGACACTCTATCGCTACTTCAGCAATTGACTGTCAGACAAATGTGAGTTTTTTTTTTTTTTAAATCATTAATTTAAATGTGCAACTGTGAGTTATGACAGATCAGACTTAATAATAACCGTGAATCATATCCATAAGTAGAAAGATGAGAAATACACTTGAAACATGATCAATAAGGCTTTTAATGTGAATGAAGTCTCTGTCCACCACGTCTTCAGCTTCCCCTTTCTTCCAACAGGGATAGAAGTATATAATGGCACTACCTGTCTGGATTTTGACTCTATGCAGTTTGGAGGTAAACTGGTCGTTGACTGTAAACATGTGGCCGCTCTCAATCTCTTTGCTCTTTGGCTCCTTGGTAAGTACTCGCTGAGTGGGCTTTCCACATGCCAGAGACTGCAAGGCTCGTACAAGCTCCCTCTCCGGGATGTCTGTCTCCTGCTGGATCTCCTACAATAAGGTATTGTTTTATTTAGCTAAAGTATAACAACAACAACAACAATAATAATAATAATAATCATACTGCTGTACCTCAAAAGTGCACTTTTCTCTGTTGTTGAACAACATGAGGATAGTCATCTGGAACGTGGACACCTGCAGTATGTGCTTCCGTGTGTTGGAGCCTGTAACCTGTGCACCTCCTACACCCAACTCCGACCCATCCTCCTACACAGATTTCAAACAAACAAAAAAAAACACATACAACCACAAACCTATTGATTTCAAAGCTAGCTTAAACAACAGGCCTAGCAGAGGCATATTCAGAAACCACTGCTAAACATTAGTAACTCTAATGCAACAAATACCTTAATTTGCAATTGCCTAAATCTTTTTGCTTCAGACATTTTGGTCATTGAAATACTCTATATCTAATATATCTACTACATAAAAATGACATTTTGGCCTTTTCATATCCAAAAACTGCAGCCAAATCGATTCCAGGATTTATATTGTAATAGCCTTAGAAACGTTAGAATTTGCACTTAACTCTATTGTATTTCATTGGTATTATTTTGTCATCTGCATATTAGTTAGGAGGAGAAATATCATGGTTATATATTTTTGAACAAACATGAAAATATAAGTTTGTGTCTTTTCTAAGCATTTGAATAGTTATCTCAGATCTCTATCTTTTTTTTCCCCCTTATCATGAAGCAGTACTGTACACCTTATAATTCATCACGCTAGTGTTGACATGAGTGTGTGTTACCTTTTTCACAGGCCCATAGAATGTGGCATTGAGGTCTGCAGAGCCCATGTGGTGCTGCAGTGTGAGCTGTCGGCCACTGTGCTTGGCCAAGTAAAACCTGTAATACACAGTTTAAACAAATCACGCACATGCTTTACTCAATCTATATCCCCAATCTGCAAAAGGAGGCAATGTTTTATTTGTTCTTGCACACTTGATAGGTTTAAAACTTAACTGATTAGTTCGGCCAGGTTATTTAGCGCAAAGACAACACCAAGCTGTGCAGTACATGCAAGTTCAAGCTTTGTCATGCTAGCTCCATATAGAAGAAGATCCTTGGGGGAAAATACCATATTTCCCTGCCACCAAATTTCCAAAGAAAATGACAAAAAATAAGGTACATGATGATTGTTCCGAAGTGTGAGGTTGGGATTTAGTGGCTTGTTGTTGGTCTGATGTATACAGAATCATTAAGCGTACCTTCTAAAGACCTCAAAGGCATGCCGTGGGGAGTGAGGGATGTTACATTTGGGTGTAGCCGACTGTGTAGGCCAGTAGCCTGTAGTTAGAACTCTAACTGTAAGATCAACACCACCTAAAGATACCTGAGACAAAAAGAGACCACGTACACACAATAATTACTGCAGGAATAAAAATATTCATTCATCCATCACAGATTTTACTTTTTGTGTATATGCATATGTTCATATATAGTTAAATAGGTCACTTATAAGTAAATATATCACTTACAATAATCACTTAGTCAGCAATACAACAATTAAGGCACATTGGATTCTGTGCTACGATTGTCCAATAGGTCAAATGAACATCTGTCCTTATCACGATAATTAAACATTGTTGCTCATAATTTTCTGACCCAGTTGGACTTCCTGACAAATGCCTAATGACAGTTAATAATTTAATTACAAATAGCAGGTTTAGATGAAATGTAGTTGTTGTATTTCATCTTGGGTTGCATTATGTTTTGGTTTTCAACAGTGTGTGTTGAATATGTTAAAAAAAATAAAATAAAATAAATAAAAATAAAATTTTAATCGCAATATGTTTATGTTGAAATATTTGTCATGTGCATAGTGATTCTGGTGATATTTTGTTGCTTGGTGCTGTAAAAACTCATTTTATATATATATATATATATATATATATATATATATATACACATACACACACACAAATACATACATATATATACACATACATACATACACACTAGTGATC
>JAQMYL010000018.1:10760733-10786023 GCA_030014365.1 Clarias pachynema
ACACACACACACACACACACACACACACACACACACACACACACATATATATTTACATATTTATAAAGTGGTCGTGATCTGATGGTGTTGGTGGTCTCTTACCCCAGTTGACTGCAAGTGCTGCCGGAATTCGTCCATGGTGGTGTTAGAGATGCTCATGTCCCTGAACATACCTTCTAGTTTAGAGGTGAACTGACAACCACACTCTGTCTGCAAGATGGAAAACATCAGCGTTTAATGCTCATTGCTCAGTTCTGATTTATTGCTTATATACGATGTTTCCCATAAACTGCTCACATTAATCTCACATTAAGGATGACAGAAGGGATTTTTTTTTTTCAGAATTCTGACTTCAAACTTAGCAACCAAATGCAAATGTACGTAACACTCAGAACCACCCCAAGGCTTTTTATCTGTTTGATTAGTTATGGAGTAATGAGGGGAAACAGGCCACACCTGGCCACACAACTGCTGATCTTCCATTTGTTCCATTATTTATGAGTGCCCATAATGTGCGTGTATGAAAATGGCTGTAATTCCTGAATGGTTAATGCCGCACTTTCATTAAATCCCTTGAATTAAAGCTGAAAGCCTTGGCTTTTTCTTGACGTTTTATTTTAAATTAAATCTGGTTGTGTACAGAGGCCAAAAAACGTATGTTAGAAAATTTATGGACCTGACGGTACATCTCACAAAAATCTCAATACAATCTCACAATTGTGCTATTGGATTCATACAGCAGTCACATGAATTCCAATCTACCTTCACAATGTGACTGAGGTTACATTGCCACAAATGTATTTATGGATTTAAAATGTCAGATTCAATGTCATTGTTGCAATTCACACAGAGTGAATTGTATCATACAGTATGAGGGGGGAAACAGAGCTAGGCCGCTTTTGCCTGCAGTGTATCTTTTACAGACCATACAAAAAGTATTTGATCAGCAAGGACAATTCTTCTGGTTTTGCTTTTGCAGTCATGTGACTACCATCATGTCAATCATAACTGTGGATGGTAGTAGCACCATTAACCGACATTGGGCTACTATGTATTTTCGTTATTAATTAGGTTTGAGCTGTAAAAAGAAGAAGAAAAAGAAATTAAAATGATTTAGAAAAATGAACTCATGATTATCTGCTTTGCCCCACAGATAAAAGCATAACCTAGCAACTGACCGCTTCTGTTCTGCTGATTTTCATATGTGAAAATTGATTAAGAAGGTAATAAGGATATTAATTGTGATTGTCTTAGACGTTGTACAAATATCTGATTTCTCCTTGATTTGGTGGCGTTTGCAACAGTTATCTCTGTGTCTATTTCAAATGAGATGATGCTAGAACATATGCTGTGCTTTACACTTCACTATGTGCAGGTAACGTTATCTTAGCGTCAAAATGGCATTCTTTTGTTTTATAGACAGCTCTGTGGTCTTCATGTTGGTTTATAAATACAGTTTTCACAGGTGACCAGTGACTACTGAAGTGCTATTTCAGGTCTGACAAGCTGCTCTTTAATAAAAAAAAATAGGTATGGGAAAAAAAACAATAACAAAAAGCAGAATTTAAAAGAGAGACAGAGCCTCACACCTTAAGTTTGGAAATCATATTTTTCTCAGAGTCGTCAGAGACACTCTTGTTGGTGAGAAGCCTTCGGGCCAGGTGCTGTTTGTAGTAGCGCTCAAAAACGTCTTTCTCCTGCATGAACCGGAAAAGCACCATCGCCTTATCCAGGATTGACTCAACTTCCTGCTCAGTCAGCTAGAAAATACCACAAAAGTGCACATGCATTTGTGTGCAGAATATTGCATAAATGTAAGATAACATCACTGCTACTACAGTGCCTTAAATAACAGTAATGACAGTTAGTACAATTACATGCTTAGCTGATCTAAATAATTTATCAGTAAAAGGCCCAAACTGTTATAGCTTGACAAGGTCCCTGTGCAGAAAGACAGCTCCATCATGGCATGATTTGCCAAGGTTGTTTTGGAAAAACATGAGTGTTCAACCTCACTGAACACCTTTGGGATGAACTGGAACAGTGAGTGCACCCCTAGGTCTCCTCACTTAATGCTGACTTCAGGCCTGTTCCAAAATCTAGTGGAAATCTTTTCAGAAGCATGGAGCTTACAATTACTGTAAACAGTGTGTAATGGACACGTGTGGTGCTCAGATGTCCACACACTTCCGGTGCACTACAAAATAAAGGGACCAAGAATTGCCTTTTGATAAATATATATATCTATTTTTTGTTGTTATGCACACTATTGCTTTTAGAATAAATTTTTTTGATCTGGAGATTTTACATAAATATGCCATATTCATTAAATTTCCTCTGCTACATCTGGAAACCTGGTTAAAAAGGTTAGATAATATGTAGTTCATTCTAAAATCCTTCTAGATAACTTAAGCTGGGGTTATGCAAATAATGGTCTACAAATTTAAGATATTGCTGCTCAAGTAATTAGTGATTATCTGTTAAAACATGACTGAACTCATTGGCTCATTATCAATCTTCTATCAGTCGAATCAAGCAAAAAATACTAAATCATACAAGCTAAGAAATGGTAACATTCAAATGCTTATTGGGATAGAAATATAGAACAAAAGTTTTTGTAATAAACATACTCCTTTGACTCCTTTCTTTAGCTTGTCATCAATAAAGAGCGAGAGGTACTCGGGTGATCGGGAGTTGAGGTTTAGAAAATACTCAAAGTCCCCAGCGATGGTCTGCTTAAAGAGTCGGTCGTTACTAAAAGACTCCTGTAGAAAGCGGTCAAAGCGTGTCTTCAGATCCAATAGGCCCTGTGCAACACAGACACAGTGACATTTAGCAACATCATTTATATCTGTTTGTGTCAGTTTAATATCATACTTCTATACATATGGGTTTCACTAGTATTTGCTAGTGTTTACATGTTCAAGTATTAGCCTTGAATATAATAGCAGCTGCTATTAAGCATAAGCAATGTCTTTAGCCATCAGTTGGCCATCTCTGTTATTGAACTATGCACTTTCAGCTGCTTTAGATAAATGTATGTCACTGGGACTGCTAAGTGGAGAAGAGAAAGGGCAGAGGTAAGGAAACGTGTGTGTGTTTGTGTGCATACACCAACCAGCCGTAACATTATAAACACCAGCTTAATATTGTGTAGGTTCTGTGCAAATTTAACTCTCTCAATCAGTGCAGTCACGTCACAGGTATAGGAGTTTCTTGCCTGTATGTAGTCAACAGGGTTCTTGCCCTCTCCCTCCTCGGACACCAGCGCTTTCCCCTGTTCTCTCAAATATAGACTCATACACTCACACATTGTTTTGAGCCCATTTGGCACTCTGCTGAATAGCTTATACATACAGGCCAGATCTGAGAGAGAAACAGAGAGAAAGAGCGAGAGAGAGAGAGAGAGAATGTAAGTAATCTGGCAATAAATAACTAAATTGAATTACAGTATTCACAAAATACTATCATGACTGAAAAAACTGACAGGTAGCACGTTTCCATAAAGCCCAGTCAATACTCTTAAAATTTAATAAATAGAATCATTCAATATTAGGAAGGTTTGTACAGTATTTTTTTAAGGATACGCACATGTGAATTACACAATCTCTCCACTCACCCTCCGTCTTTCCGTTTTTAAGCATGTGCACCAGGCCAGAGTTCTCCATCTCCACAATGGTCTTCATGTGCTTGGAGATGAGCTCCCGTTCTACTACCTTTACGATTGGCTCCTCTGTCGACTTGTCCAGACAGTGTATCACTCGCTCAATCTCTTCGTTTATCCGTGCTTCTACTTTCTTTATGTACACGCTGGCACTGTTCTCTGCCAGGAACTTCTGACTCTCCATCTGCACACAGAACAGAACATCCTGAAAACTGAGGTGCGGGGTGTGAGTCTTTGTTCCCGAGTGTATTTCCCAGGTTTGGCAAAAACAAATACAAACACATTCACACACAATATAATTGGATGGACAGACGAACGGATGGATGGATGGATGGATGGATTGACAGAGAGAGAGAGAAATGAGGTGCAGTTTAAGGGAACGGAGTTTAATATTAGGTGTTTCACATGATCTCTATGTGGACGATAAACACAAGCTTCTCCCATCAGTCTCAGTGGTAGCAGTGCGATTAGGACGAGGAATTAAAAGAAATGTATTATTTGCTGTTAATTAGTGTGCCTGCTCAGTTAGTCATATCTCTTTTATTGACAAATCATGAACTTGTGTAGAAGAACATGTATTATGCATGGATTTACAGTGTTGTTACAGTGAGACTGAATACAGCTGTTACGGTCTGCTTTTGTCACCAACCTGGAAGAACTCTGCAGACATTTCTAAGAAGGGTGCTTCAAAGTCTTCTTCATATACTGACCGTGCTTCCAAGCCCAATATCATAAGCATCTGGCACGCATTCCTAATCGCTCCTCTAAGAGAAGGAAAAAGTGAAATGGGCAATAATAAGCATAAATTATACTTAATTACAAAACAGGATTATTCTATTTTCTTGAAATGACACAACTGGGTAAAAAAAATCATTATTATGAAAATTCATTTACATAAAATATTTACAAATAATCTCTTATTTTCTCTAGGGCTGATATAACTACAATCTAATCAACAATAATCATCACAAGTCAATTTGCTTAATAATACCAAGGGGCTCATGCACTTTATTATGCAGGTCTCTAGAATCTAGATATTTTATTTCTTGGTGGAGAAACTCACAGTGGAAACACAGTTACACATATATGCTGTTCTTAAATGAATATACATTGTAATTCTGTTAAATTACTTCAGTACAATAGAAATTAATAGCACAGGAGGCACACTTTGATTGAGAAATAATTAATATGGGAGAGGTAACAATAACTCTGCTTTGTGCCACATCACACCACCTGTAGTTATTTATTTTATTTATGATTACATTTTCCTGTATCATTTCTTGGCCCGTTTTTCATAGCAGGAAACCAATCACTAATTAGCCTAACAAGTAATAATATATTTATGCAACAAACACACACACACGCAACCACACACACACACACACCTGTCTACCACCTCGCCTTTTCGCTCCCTGGCGATCATGTCTAGAAGCGTCTGCCGGAGGTGGTCTCTGATGCAGCCATACCGGACAACTTGGTCTCGGAAGATAATCAGGCCCAAATTATAGACGTTCTCTACGTTATTCTGCTGCACATACACACGGTCCTAGAGGTCCAAACACACAAAGAGAACCTTTAATTAATAATGACTTAATGACACAATGACTGTAACTTAAAATAGCCATTTAGGGTACTTACTTGGACATGCTGACATTTAAAATGTGTAAAACAGAAAATGTGTAGCTGTTCCACTACAGAACAATGTGACAGAATTCTAATGTGACAGATTTATCTGCATGCTTTATTTCTCAGGTCTGTAACCCTTTCACTGTGTAAATGCATAACAATTGAGCTTGAGAAGCCACATCCAACTTATGAGCTGACAAATCTCTTTTGCTGAATATTTTCCAGTCTGGTTTCTTTAAGGTCCAGTTGTGACAGTGCCAGTGATTAGGAACTAGAGCTGGACAGTGACCTAAAATAATTACATCCTTTTGCGGAAACAAAAACAAACCAATAATTAATCATAATTAATCTGATGTAACTGTTCATGTTTTTTTGCCCCTTTGCTCTTGTTGCTGCATGAGAAAGCTGCATTACAAGATGGTGTGAAAAAGGAAGATCTATTAAAAACATCACAAAGCTGCATTGTGCGCAAAAAGTGGTTTATTTTCACAGATATACGTGAAAGCTTGAATGATTGCATTTCCTTATCTGTGGGATATCTTTACAGTGCAAAGCTCTTTTATTTTGGTTAAATGAATAAAATAAAAAGTAACAGAACAAGAGAAATATTAAACTAAGGTATTAGTTTCACACACATCTACTCTGGCCTTGGTATTTAAATCACGCAGGGTGAGGCATGGATGGATGCACGCATGACCAGCATTTGAATCTAACTTATACAAGCAAATCATTAAAAACACTTTGTGTCCTAAATCTTAACAATGCTGTAGCATATTAAATATTTCACTAGTTGTGAGTGTTCATTATAAATTACATACAACTACATTACAACTGTTTCCTGGCAGATTAATTCAGACAGATTACATTAAATCCCTGGCGTTTGTTCACAGTGAAAACCTTCAGTAATGCAGGCTAGAACAATTGAAATCAATGGCGTAGTGATATGGTTAAATGGAAAAAGGTTGAACACAGATCTGTTCGGCTTTATGCGACAGCAACACCTAGTGTTCTAACTAGGAACTTGTTACTTCGGAAACAGCTTGCAGGTCATTTAAAACTTGGGACTTTATCTGGATAGTCATGCAGATGTAAGGTAGGCAAAAGATTATCCGACATTTGTCACTAATACTGATCAGATGAACAGGTTTGACTGATTAAACAGTCAGAATGTCAGTTCTTGGTTTAAACCCTGGGTTTATTGATAATAATATAAAAGCCAACCTCTGACTGAGAAATTAAAAACAAAAAGTTCCTAATTGGGAGGAACTTCATCATGCTGCAGGACAGTGACCAAAAACACACTGCAAGCTCAGAAAAGGACTTTCTCAGGGGAGAAAATAGTAGATTTCAGACTGGCCAAGTCTTAACCCAGAACTAAGTGAGCATGCACTTGACCTCCTGAAGAAGAAACTCAAGAGAGAACACACTTGAACATCAAGAAAACAAAGATGTTGACGCCCTGTTGAAAGTGGAAGATGCAGCAGAAATCACAATGAGGAAATCAAGACAGTACAATACTTTATATTAAAAATGTATAAACTGTAAACCTATCTATATCTCCCATATGAAGAACCTGACACCCTTTTACTGTTTTTAATATCTACTTACCATGTACATTAAAATGTCTCGTATCATGACCATGGCTGTCTGGTGATCGTTCCATGCCTGGTTTAGCGTCTGGAGAAAATTATTGTTTAAGGAGTTGAGTACGTCTTCTCTGACCTTAACGCGATAGGGAAAAAAGATGAAAAATTATTTTTATGCAACATCCATATATAGGTGAGTGATTTATAGAACATTTAGATAAACTGATAAACAGGAAGAAATAGAGCTGAGGGAGAAAGAAGACCCTGATACAATTTAGTTTGTTTAGGTTACTGTTTTTAATAATGAAATCCTTTATCGATTCGTCAACTTTCTGAATGTGTGCTAGTGAATTTACATTATGATATTTGATTAGTCTACCCCTGATTGCAACCATGTGTGAGTAAAAATATTTCTAAAAGTCACAAACCAGATGAATTTTGTAAAATCATTCACGTCTCCAAAAAAACAAATTCCATCAGACCCTATAAATGACTTTAAACTTGTTCCTGCAGCACTGATCAACATCACAGCTCTGTATTAACGCTGTAAATTGTAAAATGAACATACTTTATTGATTAGGTGTTCTGTGACGACCTCCCGCAGGCCTGTGTAGAGCTTTTCGCCGTGTTTGTGCAGTACCATGGTGTAGGCATTTCTGTACAGCTCCTCAAAGCTTAAGCCGCTGTTGTTCTTCCTCTGGATCTCTTGGATGGCGTTCTTCAACAGTTCCCAGATGTTGTTCACATACCTTTCATCCATAGTCATCTGCAATATCACAGGCGAACAGAACATTCAATATTTGTTTATTAAGTGCAACACTAGGTCTGGCTACCTTTACACTCCCCGTTAATTCTTTTCATGATTTTCAACACAAAACGAACATTTCAAAAAGCAACATAAACAAAACATAATAAAATGTTCCAGAAGACCACAGATTGTTTAATATCAAGTAGCTTACAGGATTTTGGTAGCAGTATCAATAAGATGTTCTTAAACACAGTCTGTTTAAAATATATATATATATATATATTCCTAAGTGTATCCCAGTGTATCTCCTCTTGCAAAGATCAGTCTAACCGACCAATTAAATGGGAGCAGCAAAACACATGTTATGAAATGTTCTACTTTAGGTAGCTTGCTACAATTTTTTTTTTTACCAGATGTCTTCTAATCCCCAAATCCCAACCAATCAGCATAAAATTATGAATCAGATGGTGCACATACACCTGGAGCTGCTGTTAGTTTGATAAAAAATAAAATGACCAGTCTTCCAAAAAAGACGTGTTGCCTGCCCACTGAATGTGCTCTTAAAAAATGAAATAGCTAGTGCACATCTATGCTTCCTAATAAACGTTCTGTGAAGGTTTAATCAAATTCTCATGAAAGGCATAGAAGGCATTGTGGATAACACATTTGGCCTTTCCCCCTTTTGTTAGTGTTTCTGATATCAAACTTGGACAGGATAGAAGACAAACTTGATTTACTCAATTCAAGTTTACCCAATTGCTGTTTTTTTTTTTTTTTTTTTTTGGCCCAGATGGATAGTTCAGTCTCATATGGAAGCTGTTAACACTAGGAGCTACAAGTGAGCATATAGGATGTGAATAATGGTGATTATCTAATTACAATGTCAACTGCAAGGGGAGGGATGTACAAGATATGAAGTGATCAGTCAGTTCTCAAAGTTGACACGTAGAAAAATGGGCAAGTGTAAGGATCCAAAATGGGCAATATTGTGGGATGTTACTAATATGTAGTGGTTAGTACCTACTGTACCAAACAGGGTCCTAAGAAGGACAGTCAGTTAACCAGTGACAGGCGGATGTGAATGAAATATGAGGGCAAGCACATCTGGTCTGATCCCACACAAGAGCACAAATTGCTTAAAAGGTTCATGCCGGCTAGAACAGAAAAGATGCACTATGGGAAGAAGAAGGCAAACCACCAGAGTCAGTGGCTTTGACATGTACCACCTACCTAAACATTCCTACAGACCAAGTATACCCCTTCATTACAATGATGTTCCCTAATAGCAGTCAATCTTTCAGCACAATAATGCACGCTGCCAGACTTCAAACATTGTTCAGGGATGGTTTAAGGAACTTTGAGGAATTTGGCCTTCAAATTCCACAGGTCTGAATCCGAGCAAGTATCTGTGGGATGTGATGGACAAACAAGGAGGCTCTATTTTGCAACTTAAAGGACTTAAATGGTCTGCTGCTAACACCTTGGTGCCAGATACCACAGCACACCTTCAGGGGTCTTGGGGAGTCCATGCCCCAATAAGACCGAGGGGGGTTTTGTGGCACAAGTGAGACCTGCACAATATTAGGTAGGTGTTTTTTTTTTTTTTTAAGTCTATGGCTGATTGGTGAATAAATGTATTATTTAAGTATTATGTTAACATGCTTGTTTCTTGCATCATAATTTATGCATCAGTTCCATTAGCCAGTTACTTCAACACAATTTGTTTTCGTGTATCCAACATAATTTGATCATGTATTTTAAAGCCCTGAATAAAATCAAGCCCAGCACACTCACCTTAGCTCAGAATCAAACCCACATTACAAGCATTGTGAGGTAGCATCGTTACTCTACATGTAGCATCATTGCTATTCATGTAAATTTAATACTTTGTTTTTTTTATTTCTATCAGTGTCAACATCCTGACAAGATTTTATACTGTAACTAGATCACATTAATACTATGTGAAATGGTCTTCCTCACTCTACACAATTCAAACTGCTAAATAAAAACGTATTTAAATGTTATTTACTGTATGTAAGCAATTTGATCTCTTCCTGCTCTGTTTAAGTTCCTATTTAACAGAAGTATTTCTTAATGCTGAGTAACGTGTGACCCATGCTGACTGTGATACCTGCGTCAGACATTCCTGCTCACTGGCTCTTTCCCACATGTAGCATCATGCATTTTAGAAATATGACACATACGCCTTAAATTTCATCTATATCCCAGGAGTGAAATTTGGGCTCAGAAAGGAGGTCATCAGGACTTATAGACTTGTGCTGACTCGTCTGTTGATTTGAGCAGCATGGAAGTAAGTAAGCTGGAGCATTTCTGTGATGAGTGAAGAAGCCGAGAATGGTGTCACAGACTTGTGCGGTGAGTTTCTGAGGTAAAGCCTGCCACATTATACATAGATAAGAAGGGCTTATAGACTGGAACACAAGAGACAGGGAAGTATAATTAGACCAAGTCAAAAGCAATACAAGTGTATATTTTCTAGAAGTTCCAAACTGAAAAATCTGCATATCACTCTGATCTACTTAACAGGAAGATTTATAATACCCAAGATCTATTTTAATGTACATAAATGCACATGAATTCTGATTTGTTTTTGACAGAGAGACTTGAAAAACCTGAACTAAGCAGCATTGTACTGTGCGATTAACCTTTACCCAAACCGATCAATTATGGAAAAGTTACCACCTCCCATCACCAGGAAATACAACTTCACTGCTTTAAATGAGTACATACAACTAATACTTACTTCACTACAATGTACTTCACTGTTAATGTGGCTAAGATACGTATGAATAAATTGAGCGTGGCTTTAAAAGGTGCCGTTTTATAAACGGGACACGAGAAGATTTATTTTCTGAAAGCTGATGCAATCAGTTCTTCTTAGTCAGTTGGTTAAGTTTTCTCAAGAAATCTAATTAAAAAAGCAGAAGGTGGGCAGAGCTCTGACTCATTTCATATGCCAAAAGTGGTGAGAGCTGAGAAAGAACGCTGTAGCACACTTCAGCTTCTGTTTTCATAAACAAGGAAGTGCATCACTATCCTATTTTTTAGATCTGAGCATCCTGTGTGTAACACTTTATACTTATTATACACGTGAAAGAAAATATATCAAACTTGCCTTCAGTAACAGGCACATAAGATAAAGAATATAAGTACAATTACGTGTTTTTATTAGAAAGACGTGCATGCGTCATATGTCACAAGTAATCACCAGGCTTAAGGACGTTTATAGACCTTTATCATTTAGTTGTCACAGTCCTACTCATAATACTGAAACAGCCGGAACATGTGACCTGTTTGTGCCAGACACGCCGGCTAGTGACCTGTCCACCCCTGTACGCCATATAACTACCTTCTGTACAGCAGCAAAAAGGTCCCTGTTTATCCGTTTGTGTGTGTGTGTGTGTGTGCGTGTGTGTGTGAGAGAGAGAGTGTGTGAGAGACACACACAGACTAGCAATGACTCAGCATGAACGGCTGACTGCACCTGCTGTCACAGTCCTGCCTTTGCTTCTCGAAGTGGAACCAGATCAACGTGTTCAGCGCTAAGTTTAATGAAACAAGGCTACAAGTTGTAGTTGTCCAGTATGCCAAATCAAGTTGTAGTTGTCCAGTATGCCAAATCAAGAACAAACCTGTTAATGTACAGTAAACAGTTATACTCCATACTGTATGTCACTGAATGTGTCAACAGCAGAGAATTTATACATGTTTCCATCCTGAATTAATTCATTTGCAAGTCTGAAAACTCAGAGATGCTAGAACGGCTCAATGTCAAACCTGTTTTCTAATTAATGCTGATAGACTGGACAGATTTGTCATGCTTCTTTAAGAAGTAAATGAGCCGAAGCGGGGCAGTTATACTGCATTATAGTTCAGTGAAGCATCGGATATGGATTAAATGTATAGTAACCCAGGTCTGCATTATAGTTCGGGTGGCGTAAATGCTTATTTACAGAAAGAATCAAAGCATGAACAGTGTACGTGAATGTATTTATGTAATCAGATATGACACAGAATAAAATCCTCAGACACGGCTCTTAGCTGCGTGGCGCGGAAGCATTTACCTGGACCCCAACGCTCCCCTAATAATCTAATAATCAGAATGCCAGAAGTTCTGCGACATTTGCACCACATCGTGGAGAGAAGTTCAGCATTCTATGATGAAAAAATGGAAAAAGAAAGTTTGTTCAATTTTGAGAGAATTCAATTTACTCAATAGAAGATGGTCAGATGGACCCATGTCATGAGGAAAAATGCCCCATGCACGCTCATCAAGCCACTGCTCGGACCACAGTATCGAAATTCTGGGAACAGAACCAGGATTCACATCCACAACTATTTTCATACTTTGACTACTTGATACTTTAAGAACACAGAGATGGAGAAGAAGTGCTAGGACCCATTCCAGGCAGTGAAAAGTGGCTTAACAACCACTAAGAGCAATGTAACACTACCTTCCTATTACAAGTCATTACACCAGAGGTGACTGGAACATAACTGCTTTACTACCACACAAACTGTAGAGCAGAGGCTAAACCAAGTTTCCAATTTCTCCCAGTAAAACTACATTCATAGTACATGACTTTAGTGCTTACACTGTGTCTGCAGAAAACACACTGGAGGAAAAACAAGGCCGCACTAACCACACCTTAAAACAGATGCCAGTTCTTCAGTGATGCATCCAAGCATGGAAGAGCCACTGGTGCCGTGAGACTGGTGCCGTGAGATACACTGACTAGCTTCACGTGTCTCTGGGGAAGCCTGTGCTAGTCATCAACCCAGTCAGTAGCTGTCGTGTGATGAGCGAGAGCTACAGTGTGGATGTGAGAAATAGGAACTAATCAAATTAGCATAAACATATAAATAAAAAGCAAGCCTTCTTGCAACACACTGATGAAAAAGCAGAAACAGATGTGCATGCATGATCACAACCTTGACTTGACTAACCTTGACCTTGACTTGACTTCGACCAGAATTCTGTATCATATTCTGTATAATATATTATTATGGATATTTTGTGTGTGTGTGTGTGTGTGTGTGTGTATGAAAATATCTAAACTGACCTTGACAGTTTTTTCAGTCACAGAAGTAATACTTTAATCTTAACCCTGACCAGTTGAGTCTACAATGTGGACCTCCCACAGCTCTTAAGCCCTTTCAGTGTGTAGTGTTTATGAGTGGGGACACTGATGTCCACACTGACTGCTGTGTTTAAATCACAGTTACAGGACAGCTGTCACAGCGTTGGTAGAACAATGCTTCTATTACAGTGGTACCTGAGCATATGGATGCCCCCCTTTGCAAATTTTCACCTTAAGAACTAAAATATTGCAAGAAATTTGCTTCGGCATATGAAGCATTTTGGCCATATGAGTGACCGAGCTGTTCGTGCGTACTTCCAGTTGTGTGTATTTTCAGTACAGTAACTGTGCAAAACGTGTTTGTTTCAGTGGAAAGCCAAGCGAAGCAAGTTGACATATATTTTTTTTCTTATTGCATTTTGTGCAAGATTGCAAGATTTAGTGAAGATATGGTCCATGAGTTCCAAGAATGTTAAAATGCCACTAGGAAGAAGAAAACTTTCAGTCACTTTCAGTTTTCGCTTTTTAAAGCAGTCGGTGCCAAGAGGAATCATAAATTATGGTTAAGTGAAGTTTACTGTGAGTGTCTATTTATTTCATATTTCATATTATTTTTCATAATTTCCTATGGAAAAATGTGTTCCGCAATACAAATTTTCGTCTAAGAATTAGCCTCCAGAATTGATTAAATTTGTATGCTGAGGTACCACTGTACTTTAACACTGCACCAAAAACCCAACAGTTCAGAAGAGCAACATTACCAACACCTGAACAAGTAGTCAAACACAAAAAAGCATTCGGGCCAAGAAAAAAAAGCCAAAGATGATTTGAAGGTAGTTTCTCCATAACCCTCCAGGTTCACACAGTACAGCATCGTGTGTGATAGGAGCAAATTACTTGCTATGCTTGTTTAGAATTGCAACAAAATTTTAAACAAAAAGTCTAATATAGAACTGGATATCAATAAAATTGCGATATCAACAGAATGGCAATACAAATCGAATCAGCAACCAGGTATTGTGATAATATCGTACCGGGAGGTCCCTGGTGATTCCTTTCTCTTATATATGAGATGCATATAGACTGATGGGTGGCACAGTGGCTTGGTGGTTAGCACTGTGGCCTTGCATCTCCAGGGTCCCATTCAATTTCCTCCTTGGAGTCTGTGTGCATGGAGTTTGCATGTTCTCCCTGTGCTTGGTGGGTTTCCTCCAGTACTCTGGTTTCCTCCCACAGTCCAAAGATATGCAGATTAGACTAATCGGCGTTTCCCAATTGCCCATAGTGTGTGAAAGCTCCTACCCCCTTCTGTCGTAAAAAGGGAATTAATACAATCACCACTGTCTCTAGCTGCGCTATAGAGGTTCCTGGATGGATATGGACTGATGGACTGTATTCCGGTCCCGGCTTCACCAGGACCCTGACCAGGATAAACTGGTAAAACAAATCAGCTGTTATCCATGTACAACATAAACACAGTGCTGGATGATAAACACAAAACAGGGATATTCTTTAAAACAAAAAGTCTCTTACTCTGACTTCATAAATGATTGAAGACAACAAATGAGCACGGAGGCGTGTTTATTTCATGTGCACAGGCTGGACGTCCAGTGACTGAGCCGGGCCTCGGCTTTGAAGCATCTCGTTAGAGTGATCTGTGATCAGACATCAGACCCGCACGTGCTGCGTTTGCCTGCAGTTAATGACGTGCAGTCTGTCTGTAGTCTGGCTTAAAACAAAGCGACTTCTTGTCACAGCAAATGTGATCATCAGGCCAGCAAAACAAACCGTGCAGCATTTTTCCCCTCCATGTTGCCCAGTCGTATTCAGCTTGATTACATCCTTATCAGACATGATGGATTTAAAGCTCAGGCTCTGAGATTAGTTTTATTGCTCTCGCAACCTGGCTAACTAGCAAGTTGAGGGAATAACGCTAACATCCAGCCTAGCTTTCTATATGCTATAAGTTACCCTACGAAGCTAACACACAATCAGTTGCTTCTCCTCAAACACACCTCACACAATAACCTGCCTTGAGTGTGTAATTTTCATGCCAATACAAATGAGCAGTATAAATAAGATAGCTAGCTGTGTACTGACACCAACAGGAGCACCATGGGCTAATGCTACCTGGCTAGCTGAACTTCTCTGACATGCTAGCTAGCTGCCAAAAGTTTTCTGCAACATACAAACATTAGTGTAACGTGTGTGTATAAGAAAATGTGCTGCCCGGTTTACACTGTGTCTACACGAGGCCTGTAATAAGACTATTTGCTAGAGTCAGACTTGTAAGTACGCGAGCAGACGTGTAGCAGGTAGGAGAGATTCAGCACCACAGATTAGCACAGGATGTCAAACAGGGACTCGAGAAAGCTGGGATTTTTCTCTGTTCTTAATAACACCGGCTACTACTTACAGGAAAAGCTCGTATCCTCATTTTAGTGTCCTTCTTGGTGCCGCCTTTGCTCAGATTAGACATGTTTTGTTTTTTGTTATTTTTTTTCAGTGAGTGTGTTGACTCTCCTCAAACATCAAACACGGTTTTTGGGGGTTGTTGGTAATCAGGACAGCGACATATAATCATTTGTGAATCCCCTTTCGACCTTTATCCAAGGCCTGGGCTCTTGTCTGTCTTAGTGTTGTTGTCAGTCCTTAGCCTACTAACAGACTACTCAGTTTGTGTGTGTAGCTGTAGTGATGGCGGCTGTGCGAGATTCTCGCAGTGCAGTCACTCCAAATCACGCGAGACCACAGGGCGCGTGCAGGTAAACCGCGCGAATCTATGTACAATGGCAGACACGTGATGAATGTAAGAGATCAGATATTCTGGAATTTGGAGCATTTTGGTGGTTAGCTCTGTCGCCTTGCACTTCCAGGGTTCGGGTTTGATTCCCGCTTCTGCTTATATGGAGTTTGCATGCTCTCCCCGTGCTTGGTGGGTTTCCTCCCACAGTCCAAAATAAGCAAGTCCATGGTGTACCCTACCTAGTGCCCTAACTCTCTCTAGGCTCCCTGCAACTCTGTACACAGGAATAGATGATGTATAGATGTATGTATAGATGATGAGTGAGAAATAAATCATCTTAGTGATATATTTTAGTTTAAATAATATGTTTGGACTTTTGAGAATTCATTCTTTCATTAATTCATCCATTCATCTTCTATACTGCTTATCTTGTGTACAGGGCTACAGGGGCCTGGAGCCTACACCTATACTCCAGAGCCTATACTTAGGGCACGCACACACTATGGCCAATTTGGGAATGGCAATTAACCTAATCTGCATGTCTTTGGACTGTGGGAGAAAACCAGAGTACCCAGAGGAAACCCACCAGACACGGGGAGAACAAGCAAACTTCACACAAACAGACCTGAGGCAGGAATCAAACCTCGACCCTGAATGATTGCGAGGCCACAGTACTAACCACTATGCCGCTATACCACCTTTAAATAATTTTATGTTTGAAAATTTGGGACACATTTTTCTTAGTCCAGGTATTTATATACAGCCTTGTACCCTGAGCTCCCTGGGAAAGGCTCCCTGCAACCCTGCACAGGATATGAGAAATAGATACAGTAGATAGGTTGGATGGCATGTTTTAAAATATTATTTAGTTGTAGAGTAATTGTGCTATTTCCATTAACTTATTTCACTGTAAGGGTTTAGTGACATTAGTTTCTACTCACAATTGTCAAGGATCAGCAGAAGCCCAGTGTATAGATAATAATCTCTGTGTAATGTTCACTCAATAATCCGATCATTTGGTTGCGTCATACTGAATAAGGTCATAGGTTGAGATGGGAGAAATGGTGTTCCCTCACCAGGTTGCGGAGCTTACAGTATATGCACTGTGATAGGGTGATGACCATGACAATATAGGAGAACGTCAGGATAGATCCACTGCTCCTTCAGATTAAGAGGAGACAGTTATGCATTGGGCCCCTTACAAAACCCAAGATCTCACAGTTGGCTAAAGAAAATCTGCAGATCTTCCAAGAGGAGCTGGAATGTGGCTAAAGGAGAGCTCTGATTTGACCTTATCATAATGGTGCTACAGAACCCCCTCAAGGAAAAGCCAAAGGAAAATGAACTGGTATATGTCCCATTTAACCTGATGTGCCACATATACCATGTGTAGATAGGCAAAGTTTTAGCCAGTGAAGTTTCAGATAGGCACAATCAATGTGATGGATAAACCTAACTTTTCCTGGGGACAGGATTAAAAACTGATATCAATACAATTTTTTCCTACACATCAAAAGACCTGCTTGCATTTATCGTGTCACAGTAAATTTGGAAGCTACAGCAAGAAATCCATATAGTAAGCCAGATACTTGATCAAAATTTTGTGATTTTTTTAAATTTATTCTTTTGATGTACTGTATTACAATCAAAAGATGGGTTTTAATATAAAAAGAAAAGGAAAATGTGCATCTATTCTAAAAAATTATGTACTTTAATCTATTTCCAACAAATTTGAAATAGAATTTTTCTTCCAGTAACCTAAAATATAAAAATCAACATAAATAGAAACATAACCATTTAATATGCAACACTTACTGAATTGGTGAGCTGCCATAATGAGACATTAAATTCAAACACACTATTTATGTTATTACCATGTTTTTCTGTACTTCATTTTGTCCCAAGTACGCCACATCTTGCACCCCAAGGTTGTGTATATTTATAGTGTATAGGTTACCTTTAAATGTGCTGTGATTATTCAATTATTCCAGCTTGGCAACTGCTTTATTAACTACTATTCATTGTTTATTATAATGATGTAATTATATTGTGTTGACAAACAGGGTCAGTCTGATACTTTCAGTCTGAGATTTTCTTTTGTTTTTTCAAGCTAGTGCTTTTACTGATCATGCATCAGTAAGGATTTCCACCCTGTTTATTAAAAAATAAACCCTTTTTTAAATATATACATTACAACATAGTGTTTCTCGCATTCCCAGTCTGTTGGGAAGCTGGGTTAGACGGCAGGATCAGACATTGTATATCGCCTTGCAGCAGAGAGAATTAAGGGCCCTTACTGACCAGTGGCAGCTTACCAGAGCCGGGGCTTGAACTGATCAGTAACCCAGAGCATTAGCTGTTCTGCCACTCCCTGACGAGGAATCTGCTGGTGTTGTATATTTAAATATTGTAAATATTGTTTTATGGCTGATGTTTGCTAATTTGCCATTAACTTTTGTTTAACTGTTGAACCCCCAAATTCTGTATGACCCTGTTAATAATACCTGTGTTTGGAGTGAATGAATGCACAAACACACATTGAAGACTCGAGACAAAACAAAGAAAAATACAGAAATATCAGCTTTACCAATACTTTAACAACATTTGATGAACACGATTCCATGGGGGAAATGTGTGAAATGAGCACAGTGTGGCATGCAGCGAAGGAAAACCCTCGAGCAATCAGGACGTTTCTGCTTTTTTCATGAATTAAACACTGCCTTGCCTATTGCTCTGCGATTAATTTTCACCTGTGTGCTGCACTCAGATGCAATCACTGCCCAATCACAGCACAGGGCCTGAAATCTCCATATAATTTATATAGTCAGTGTTGTTGACTATATAAAGAATCACACAGATTCGTTCCTAGTCTCCTAACACTCCTACAGCACTGATTACTGAACGTGACCTGAGTATGAGCCTCGACTGTAATGCAGGTTTGCTCCAGCAGATGGCAGTGTGTTCGCTCTCTGGGTTGCAGCGCTGTCAATCTGTCGGGTTTGTAATTTTCCAGGCCAACCCGAGTGGTTTGTTATGATGTTGTTTTTACACGAAAAACGACGAACAAAATGTCGAAATGCTGTCGTCAGAAGGTAAAATCAGTCTGTTTGAGCTTTAATTCTTCTGACGTTTTAGGAATTCAAATGATGTGTAATAAACTGTTGAATTTATTTATTTATTTATTTATTGGTCTGTTTTGTGAAGTCTTTAGTTACAGAACAGTTTAACCTACTGAAATACATAGCATTGATATTTTAAAGGGTTTAAAAACACCATGCTTATGAGTTACAGTAATTATTACTGATGTCCCTAGAAATCAACATATTCTCGGATTATATTTCAAAACAAAGACAAACCTACACTAGACTTGTTGCACTGAAAAAGATTTATGCTTTTATGCTTTATTTAATACTTTTTATTTAGTATTAAACTATTTATTTTAATATTTAGGCTTCATTAAATACCCAGGACAATCATTAAAATGTAATTTCATTTTATTTCTATAGCGCTTTTAAACAATGGTCTCAAAACAATATGAGGGAAATGTGGACAAAATGTGAAAAAGTATCGAAAACTCAAAATGATCAGATAGACGATATGAAGAAACCTGGAGAGGAACCAGACTGAGCAGCGAACCCATCCTCATCTGGCTGATAAAGGACAGCGGGGATTGATCTGCAGTCATACTGTGTGTTAGGCAGCTGGAAGTTCAATACAACAGAAGACGTGTTAAAGTTAATGGAGTCTAGTTTGTCACTGGAGACTTTAGGGAATTTCAGTCCTGAACTATTGAGTGACTGAAGTTGCAAATCCTCAGAGAGGGCCGGATCACTGGCAGCTCAGGAGCCGCATGTGTAGCTCGACAGAGGGAGTAAGGGAGAGTGAAGAGAAGAGAACAGATGAGAAAGAGAGATAACAGTTATGTATTGTCACAATCACATAATGTATAAGGTGAATGTGTATTTTGTACAGAGTGCAATCAGGGACTCTGGCAACAACACAATGCACTTATTAATATGGCCACATCTTGTCTGTGAAGATTCTGATGGGGTTATCTAAAATTTGAGTCATATCAACTGGACTTCCCTCCAGAGTCTTTCCCAAACTGTTGTCACAAATCTGGACACACACATTTGTACAGAATGTCTTTGCTTTCTCTTCAGTGATGCATTCCCCTCCACTGGAACTCTCTAGTGAGCCAGCCAGATGTGACACAGGCAAGAAAATCTCACTGATACAAAAAAAGAAGACAGAATCTTGAAAGGAAACAGACTGTAAAAGGGAACCTGTCCTCTTCTGGGTGACACCTGATGGTAAGATTATAGCTCACTAGACGTACTTTTTTTCAACAACTGTCTACTGTAAATGCAGACACTAAAAAATGTGTTGAAATATTGTCACAGTGTTTATTACAGCTGCAGTTCCACGGCGTAAGTCTCCAGTATTCAGGTAAGATTATCATCTGGAGAATACTATGCCTAGGGCATAAACTTCTTTGGGGAAGTGCAAATCCTTAGGGTGTCCATGGGGGATCATCCACAACAGGACTCCAGATGGCGACTGAAATGGTCGGCTGTGCGCCTAATGTTTTTATTTTGCGACTAGACAGTCACCAAGGGCAACCCCCCCCCAAAAAAGCAGTGATCTTTAATCTCGTTACAGACTCTCTCCTCTGCTGTGTCCGCCTGCTTGGTACGAGAGTACAGGAACATGCATGATAGAAAAGCAGGGCTGTGCTCAATAACGAGAGCATTCGTAAACATAAGACAGTTCATCAGACTATCACACCCGTGCAAATGTTTTGCAAGCAAGCGCTTGTACTGAACGCAGCCCTTCTGGAACATCACGTGTGTTCCTGTACTCTCGTGCTCTGTCCACAGTGAATGTACTTGGATGCATGTGGTGACTAACATTTGTTGATGTGAATTACAAAAAACAGAAGAGACCTATTTAACACTTAATTTGGTAGTATTTTATAAACAGTGTTAAATTTATTTTAATGGCATTAAGGATCAAGTTTTTATCTTTTTTAATACTTGGCAGTTTTTGAAACTTGCCAAGTGCCATTAGGTAATGTCAGTCACGGAACATCGACAACTGACAAGAAAACTAAATGGCCAAATGAAAAATCTCTGACTTTTTCTTTGTCCAAATCCTGCCTCATCTACATCAGATATCATTGGTCCAGAGGTCCAAGGTGATTGTCATCATACAGTAGGTGGACGCAGTATTCAGTCATCATTATCAGATAATGTTAGCTAATGTTTCATGCACCTACGGCTCCAGGGGAGACTGCATGAGTTCGTCTGGTTACATTATCAGGGTTAAATCTTCGCTTCTAAAAATGTGTTTTGGCTCCTAAATATTTTGGGTTTATGTTTGTCTGGAGCCCTGCACAACAACAGAAGATGATTCATCAGTGATGAAAGTTGTAAGGAGAGCTAGAGCGTCAGGATGAATTGAGTGGATCCAGGGGGCGACAGGAGCAACATCACACCACGCAGCGCGCATGCACGTACAGCTCTGCAGAGAGCGAGTGAGCGAGCAACAGAGCGAGCACGTTATTAGGTATGCTTGTATCCTGCAGTGGTTTGGATGTACGCTGTGATCTGAGTATAAGTCAGAACACTGGCAGGACTAGCTTTGACAGCATAATACACAGGGAGATTTAGAAGTTAGCACAGTAGGCACCCTGTGACATAAAGCATCGTTTGAGAGGGCTGCAGTGACAGCATCAAAATAGTTTCTTAAAACTCCCTTTGCATATGAACACTCAGATCAGTTAATTTTCGCAGTGTGTGGGTGTGTGTGTTTTGGCCTGAATAAGAAACAGCTCCCTAGTGAGTATATATATATATTTCCCCACTTAGCGAGTACTTGATACTCTTTGTAGTGAACCCACAAAGAGTTCAGTGTCATTTGGGATTCCCCTGTGTTGCACGTGATGAGCTGGCATGTGGCGATGGCTAAGCGTATATCTACATATTTGGCAGTCTGAGGTTCCAAAACATATCTATTTAAAACAGGACAGGTCAGTAAGAGGCCAAATGTTCTTACAAGAACAAACATCATGCTGTGAAATACTTTATAATTCAGCGTTGTATATACTTGTTTATGTTTCTGCAGGACAGACAGAGAGGAGCACAGGAGCTCGCTGGAGTCACCAAGATTCACCACTGACAGGTCAGAGGTAGGTGATGCAAAACTGTGTTCCCTGAGTGCAAGAAAATGTAGCACTTGTAGTACTTTATTTACTTTCATGATGGACTCTGTCTCGACCCAATGTTTTTTTTTTTCTCATTAACTTGCATGAGCTAAGTGTGATTTCACCTCTAGAGCAAATGCAAGGAAACGGCTCACGTAGACGGCGACTGGGACGATGTGACATGTCCAGAAAATGAAAACAGCCAAATGTTAAAGAGGTAAGGAGTCTACTGTATATTGAGTCAGGAGGGGAAATATTGTGCATTTTAATGGCTAATTAAAGTTCAGGAATAAATATATAGTTTACACTACTAATCCATATTTTTTTGAGGTGAGCATATGCAAGATAAAGAGATGGATTCTTCACTTAATGTTATCTTATGATGATATAGATCATGATTATGATGGTGATATCACAACAGTTCTAATGTAAGATGTAGTGTTTGTGTTACAGTTATGAACAAAACTTTTTACACATTTCTGTGAGAGGAAAAAAAGGAAAATGTTTGGTGTAGTATTGTGTAAAGGGACAGTTGGGAATTCCATAAAAGAAATAAATATAATATAAATTGTCATATATTTTTGTAGTATGCTTTCAGTCAAATCTAGGCTATTTTGAAAAAAACAAACAAATTCTGAGTCTGGATTATGGGTTATAATTTTAGAGATAAGAATACATATTCTTAAAGGGAAAAATGTACAGTTGTTGCTTACATTTTCACTGGTTTCTTTTTAACAAATTAGGTTAATTTTTGTCTTGATTACGTCTCCAGATTTTGCTTCTGTTTTGTTTACATATAAAAAAGGGGGAAAAAAGCTTCATCCATGTTTGTTATTTGTGTACAAACTTGATACCCCTGTCCTAAGGAGGACATGGTTTATGGTCGTGGTTTTGAATTTCTTTCATTTATTAGAAACATTTATTGATGGAATGGAAGCAAAAAAAATTTCTTTTCTTTTGGCACATCCATTGGATTGAGATCAAGTGAAAAAAAAGTAAAAATGTACTGTACTGCTTTAAATTTACCAAATCATTTTCCAACTCTGAATCCTGTGCTTTATCCTCCTCTTGTCTTATGAATAGTGGATCCTTAATACACAGTATTTACTAATCTAACAGGTGTCAGAGTTCAAAAAAACCCTGTTGTTTCACTCAGCCTGTATACGTTCTTTAGTTCATCTGCACCACAGCTCTGTGGTTTTCTTGCTGTTTGCTTTGTTTGTCTGCATGCTCCACTTTCCTCCACCACTAAACTGAGCAATGCTATTGGCTAGACAGAGATGTGGTAATGCTTTAAGATTCAAAATTAAAGGAAAGCAGACTTTCTATCTCTCTCTCTTTCTCTCTCTCTCTCTCTCTCTCTCTCTCTCTCTCTCTCTCTCTCTCTCTCTCCTTCCTGCTCTCTTAGTTATGACTTAGTATTTTGGAGTTCGTTGCTCTTACTTGTCTCTTGCTGTCCTATAAGAAGCAGATGACCTCGTAGTTGAAGGCATTTGTTGACTTTTCTAGACAGGGTGTGGCTCTTCAATGCTCTCCAGTCTCCACAGTCCCAATTTGCCCACTGAGGGTGTAATTATGTCTTTCTCATGAGTGACTTCATCCCCAGTTTTTGTTACACCTTTTTAATCTTTTTTTTTTTTTTTTCACCCCAGAATGCAAGAGGAGTTCTGTTGTGTGGTTTGGTTGCTGGGCAACAGAGGATCTCCTTCTTTATATAGCGTAGGGAATAAAGATACAGCCTTGTAGCTGTTTTTATTTAAAGGAATAAAAAGTTAGGTTGCACCTTTTAGGTCGTGTCAAAACAACATACTGAACAACAAACTGTGGTTGTGTTGACTAGTAATGAAAGAAATATTTTGATTTGAGATTTTTGAATATAAATACATAATATATAAAATGATATCCGTTAAATGAATTAGAAAAATGTCAACATCCGTGCTCCATAACTGACAACAAGTTTGGTGTATGTGGTATACTAATTGTTCACTTGCTTCGGTGGTTCAAGCATAAGTTTTTAAGCTAATCTGCATAATGTGTCTGTGGGTCTGTTTTGTTGCTCTTTCCTCTGATTTTCTCTGTCATATCACAGGTTTTAGCATTGTTACAATACACATTATGACATTTACATTTGTTATCATTTGTATATACAGTACTAGACAAAAGTTTGGACTCACCTTCCTATTCTCAATGTTTTTTTTCCTATTTTTATTATTTTAAACATTGTATATTAATACTGAAGACATTGAAATTATGACAGAACAAATATGCAATTATGTAGTAAACAAAAACATGTTAAATAACCCAGAATACATTTTATGTTTTCGATTATTCAAAACAACCATCTTTTACAGTGGAACCTTGGATTACGAGCATAAACCAAATCGAATTTTCCCATAAGAAATAATGGAAACTCAAATTATTTGTTCCACAGTCCCAAAAAATAAATACATAAAAATAATCATCACAAAATACAAATTAACCTGCACTTTACCTTTAAAAAAAAAGTAAAAATAAAAATGTAAAAATATTTCCGTTTGTGGAGGCGCTGTGTATTTGTATATGTGTGTGTAAAGCTAAAGTAAGGAGCCCCTCCCCTCTTTCCCTTCTCGTCTTACGCAGTTACCCTTCCTCCACTCTTTTCACACTGTTGACTCCATAATGCCAAATTAGTTCTGTCATCATTTCAGTGTCTTCAATATTAATATACAATGTTAAAACATTTATTCGCCAATCATACTGTATGACAGCAATTCAATGCATTTAGTCATCTAGACATAATCAAGAAGATCTGCTGAAGTTCAAACCGAGCCCAGGATGGAGGAGGAAAGGTTTGAACATAGCATGGTTGTCGGTGCTAGACAGGCTGGTCTGAGTATTTCAGACACTGCTACTGGGATTTTCACACACAACCATCTCTAGGGTTTACAGAGAATGGTCTGAAAAAGAAATAAACACCCACTGAGTGGCAGTTCTTGGTTCAAAAATGCCTTGTTGATGCCAGAGGATGGGAGAGAATGACCAAACTTGCTTGAGCTGATAAAAAGTCAACAATAAACCAAATAACATCCTGTTATAACCGAGGTATGCTGAAGATCAACTCAGAACATGTCGAACCATGTCAGCTAAAAACAGGAACCTGATCCTGCAATTCACATAGGCTCGCCAATATTGGACAATAGAAGATAGAATTAGGAAATGTTGCCTGGTTTGATATTGAACATTCAAATAATAGGGTCAAAACTCAGTGTAAAAAAAGCATGAAGGCATGGATCCATCCTGCCTTGCATTAACAGTTTAGCTATTGGCAGTAGTGTAATGGTATAGAGGATATTTTCTTGGCACCCTTAGTACCAATTGAGCATTGTTTAAATGCCACAGCATATCTGAGTATTATTGCTGTACTCCCAGTGTCCACCAGAGTCACCAGATCTCAATACAAAGAGAACCTTTGGGATGTGGTACAATGGGAAATTCCAAAAATGGATGTGCAGCTGACAACTACAGCATAATATTAACTAAATGTTAATATACCTAGACCTATATGGACCAATATCTCTAAGGAATGTTTCCAGCACCTTGGTGGAATCTCTGCAACAATGAATTAAGGCATATA
>JAQMYL010000018.1:10786516-10807668 GCA_030014365.1 Clarias pachynema
CTCCACATCATTGCATTCAGTTTTTATTCACAATTTGTTTAGCGTCCCAACTTTTTTGGAATTCGGTTTGTATATATATATATATATATATATGGAATATGGAATGTTCAATCAGCTAATTTTGACTCATTTTGAAAAACCAGTGTTATATAACCTGTTAATAGCTTCTGTACAATATACAGTATCAGAAGTTATACAGCAGTTAGTTCCAACTGAGTAATCTGATTAAATGAGAATAGATGGTAACAGCACCGTGATGTTTAACTTTATGTATCACTCTGCATCACAGGTGTTCTAATAACGGTTAATTACACTAACTGTCAGTCACAAGCATGGGTGAAAGTAGGTCTGTATGTTCCTCAGTACTTACTGTAGCAGTGTGCAACTACAGAACCTGGCAAAACTCCATGTTCGAAACCATGCACAGAAGCACTTTCACCAAAAAAAAAAAAATCTGATAATGTTATATCATCTTAAACAACACTTAGTCTGCTTAGTAAATGCTTCTATGTTATTCAGAATTGCCTTTGTGTTGTTTTATTTATGCATATATGGACCTACTGTATAATGCTAACTAGCTTCTAAACCAAATCCCTCTCTAACCTCATCAAGTGCAATACTTGATGTGTGAAACAAAGGATTGTACACCTTACATAGCACACTAGATTTCCATTTAACGCTCTTTAGGATTCTCCAGAACCCAGAAAGTAGCTGATATTTTAAAGCGGAATAAGTGGAAATGTAAAGAGAAACGTACAAGATTTACAGGACTGTCCACCAGCTAAATGTTTTATTCTCCTCAACGTTTGGCTACATAGTACCAGTAAGAAGTTAAAACTACAGTACTTTCACCTCTGTTAATTACACTAACTGTCGGTCACCTGCTCACATAGGGATATGCATTGCCAGAGCAAAAAAAAAAAAAAGGTTGATGAACAAGAAAATTATAATCTGTTGATGTTTGTGGAACTGTTGCAATATCAAGGTTGTGCGGTAGTGCTGGATATCATCATGGCATGACCACATCACAGAAGTACTGATATCCAGCACAACTGCATCCGCTCTCATGTGATATTACTTAAATGTAGTGTGGCTGACATTATAATGAACTAAATGTCCAGAGTCTGCAGGCTGTTACAGTACCATTAGAAACATACGTTTTGTAAACATTTGTCCAATAGAGCGGTGTTTATTCTGTCCTGTCCACCAGCAAAATGTTATAACACAATGGATGCGAGAGCGATGAATCATTTCATTGAATGACTCATGCAACATGGTCAGGAGACCTTTTTTTCATTGTGATTCTCACATGCAGTCTTTCCTCATTATAGATCTAGCAAAAGCAAGTCTGGCCCATAGCCTGCAACAGATAGTACAGTAGGTATGTATCCAATATATTATAAACCATAAGATATTCCAGTGACATGGTTAAAGAGCATATATCATGGTAACTGCCTACTGTTAAATCATGTCATTCTGATTAAAAACTTAATGACACCCACCTTGCACACACCCACACCCACACACACACACACACACACACACAAACACACACAGTGCTGAAAGATGTATGCACAGCATTTCACTTTTCAAGAGTCAGTAACTTGGCAACAAGGTCAGCGATGGTGCACTGAATCACACTGACGGTTATTTTTCTGTCTCAACTGTAGTCTAATTGAAAACACTTGTGACTGTGGGAGTGCTGACTTTACACACTGGTTCTGACACCATCCACATCCTAATGGCGGTCGAAATGATTTGCCATGCTGGTCTGCCACTCTTCTAGTACTGTCAGCTCTAGAATTATTGGCAACCCCTATTGGCTTAGTGTCACTGCAAAAATTAGAAATCTAAGCTTTTATTGAAGCAAATTCTTATAAGGTCAATGCTTATCAAAAATTTGTATTTTGTAAACAAATCAACATGTCATAGGTATTGGCACCCTTACATTTAATACTCTACCTCTCTTTGCTAATATCATTACTGAGTCTTCTCCAGTAATGCATGATGACACGGCGCACAGAATCTGAGAATCTCAGTACAGAATCTCTTTAGGGTCCATGGTCTTCTCTTCTTTCTTCATCAGCTCACCCCACAGGGAGTTTAGGTCAGAAAACTGATTATGTTTTTAGTGAACTATTTGTGTGGTCATCACTCTCTCTCTCTTCAACCCCTCCCTCACCCACCCCGTCCTTTCTCTCTGTTGAGCTACACATGGCACTGTTGAGTTTCCAGTAATCCTGATCCATTCTGATGTCATTCTCTTGGTTGGTGTTCTCATCACATGAAGACCACTTACTGCTGCTGAGGATGACCCGTATGACCTGCTTATAGATACATGTGACTACCGAGTACATTTCCAGTTAGGAACTCTAAAGATGGCTTTGGATGCATTTGATGCAAACAGTTTTGTTATGATGTCTTATGACTGCAATCAGAATTGCCCCAGTTTTGCAGTCACAGTTAAGCAGAACTAAAAAAACAGCTGGTAACCTCAACAAAGGGACTGAAATTGGACTAAAATGTATTTTGTGCAATAGGTTTCTCCAGAGGCGTTTATTCTGAACAGGCAAGGCATTCAAGTGCTTGAGGCTCCAGGTTCTTCAAGGGCTGACAAACTTATAAGATAATGGTGATCATTAAATTTTTGCCCACCAGACTCTAGAATCACCGCTGGGGTTCTCTCAAGATTTCTCCCTCATGCCATCTCAGGGAGTTTACCTGCTTGGCAAAGGATGCAGAATTTTTTCTTAAAAATATCCCAGGATTCCATAAAGCACAAGAGACGATATTTCCAGAGCCTTTGCAGGATAAATGGCACCAAAACTTTTTATAACCTTCATGCCTTTTATACCAAAACCAACCTTCATTGTTTGTTGCCAAAATGTTTTATATTTGTCTCAGCTACCCATACAACTCGGGTTCAATCAATGTTCCCGTTGTGTTAATGAACTCCAGGATCTTACATTCTTGTTAAAGAGGAAAAAATGCTTCTCTTCTGGAATGTCTCAAGTGGTCTGTTAGCATGAAGGTAGTGTTTAACTACACATATATAGAGAGAGACATGAAAAGCTACCATTGTTCAGAAATGCTGTCTGACACTATAAACTCGGAAAATATACTTACATTTTGCTACATTTTATTATAAGAATTTGATTTTGCAAATAGCTGTAAACATATTTTGTGTATTATATACTGTTTTATATATTTTAAAATAAACAGTTAAATTTTATTAGAATAATTCAATTAGAATAATTCAATTAGTTTCAATTGCAAGTTTGGTTTCTGTAAATGTTGTGTAAGAACCAGCAAGCTAACCATGTCGGATTTAACACTGATAACTGGTGGCATGTCATGAACTGATCTAAAACTGTGATTACTACAGTAATATTTTTAGGCTTCCTGTTTTTTCTGACAACTTTTTGCTGAGAGTGTAGATATTTGTTGATCTGTCTCACTAACCACAGGTGTTTACTGTAGCAAATGGGACATCTATTACCTTCTAATGCTTTTCAGTAGCTTGATATTTCTTTAAGATCCCACGTTGTGTATTTATTACCTGTCAGCCATTAAAAATTATTATGTAGATCATGTAAAAAAAAAAAAAAAGACACAATAATGTTGAACTGAAAAACTGATGTGAGTGCATGACATCATTGTTTCAGTCAGCCTGATATGATTAAGCCAGTAAGCATGAAAGATGTGATTAGGAGTGCACAGATTAAAGACCCATACGCCTTTCCAATAAAACCGTTTTCTTTGACCTCTTATTTTTGTTCTTTACGATTTAATGGTGAGTTATAATGACTGATCATTGTGTTGAATCTGTTGATGTTCATCTCCCTTTACAACCAGTATATCTTTTTTGACAAAGCTAGAATAAAAAATTACATAGGCGTCATAAAATCATCAATATTAGATCTTTTATAAAACTAAATCACTAATAAATCATTATTATATTGAACATGACTGAAGATAAACCATGTGCAGTTGTACCGTTTTGTACAGTGTAAACCTGATTTAACTCATTAGCTAAGTGAAAAGCAAGATAGTTAAATTGAACTGCTTTACCCTGATCAGTGTAATGGTGGATTGACAGCCTATCCCAGCAACACAGGGTGTGTGTCATGGTAGCAGCAGAGAGCCACAGGACTATAGCACCCATTAGCCATGCAAGTTACATGGGTGTAATCACATGCACAGGTTTTGAGTTTGTTCCTAACTGTTTCACTGGTTTCTTGTTTATTGCTTGTTGCACTGTGTTGAAGTTGAACTTAGAGGCTGAGGGGGTGGCTTCCTTCATAAAGTCCTTGCCGGAGGCAGAAGCAGGTTCCTCTTGAGCAGCAGAGCTCTTGTTAGAGTCCGAGAAAGCAGGTAACATCCAAGTAAGAGGACAAAAAGAAGGCCCTCAGCATGTCAGCCCTTGACGCTGGTGAGTCTCTGTCTACCCTCCCTGCCTGAGAATGTCATTCTGCCTCCCTAGTCCACAGAGAACAGCGCTCTGCCACCCACCCTTACTGAGAAGGTTGCTTTGCTGTCTTTCCCACTAAGAACATTGCTATTCAACCCTGCTCAGCTTAGGAATCACTTTTCCTTCCCACCTTGCTGGGGACATGGCTTCCCTCTCTTGTTATACGGTGCTTGCAGGGAACTTTGCTTGTTCCAAGCACTGCAAAGAACTTGTCCACTGGATTTTGTCGAACGTCACTTGTTCAGAACCCCTTTAGAGGTCTTTGGTTTGGTTTGCACTTTGGAAGATGTGTGTTAGAGGGAGGAGCTGTAAAACAGATAGGTACTGGACTACAGCATTCATCAACCCCTGTGAGTGGCTACAGTTTTACGTTTGTTCCTGATTATTTCATGTAAGTCTTATTTAGCTATGTATGTAATTTCTAATTTTCCTTGTCACTGTCTGGCTTTGGGTATAGTGCATTGTCTTGTGTTGTGCAGTCCTCCACAGTTCTCTCCCATAACTCAGAGTTTTAAGTGTGTTCACATATACTGTGCAATATATACCTTTCTTATTGCACCACCTACTGTATAGTCATTTGCCTCATTTATCTGCCTCACTATATACTGTTTATACTGTATATGCAAATGATTCTGCACTTTGAAAATGCACTTCTGGTTAGATGATAACTGTATTTCGTTGCCTTGTCACATGTGCTGTGACAATAAAGTTGAATCTAATCTAATCTAATCTAATGTTAATGTTTATGAAAGAGAATTTGCACCTGCACCTGGCAGTGTGAGGTAGGAATACACACGGGATGGGGCTCCAGTTCATAAGGGCATTAGGATCAAGCACCTTCTTTTAACCTACAGTAGAGGCAGTTAATCTGAGCTGTTTTGTCTGCTAACATGTTTTTGGGAGAAATTAAGAAATTAATGAATCCCAATCTTTTAAGTCTACTTGCATGATTCCTTCTCATGTCATGTTGGGATGTTTCTCCCTACTGCTGCTGTCACCGCCGACTTGTTCATTAGGGATCAAAATCCATGTATGGGTTTCTGGAAGATAGCTTTTTAGCCGTGCTTACTGTTAACCATGCTATAAAAAAAGCTTGTAGGATTTGTTGATAACGAAAGCCTATGAACAGTAGTTAGGGGTCAGAAAACTACAAAATACATCTTTGTTTTATATCTTTGTTAGTTCTCGATGTCTCACAGTCAATCTCAAGTCCCACACTAAATGACTCCATACCTGTCCGTATCTGCTCATGACTGTGGGCTTTCGATGGTGGTTCCTTTCACATTTCAATTCAGTATTTTTCTTGTTTCTTTCCTCCTCTCTTTTACTTTCCTTTTTTTTTTGCAGAGCTGGGTAAAGAACGTGTCAGGCGCTCAGCGTACTGCAGTGTCTGGGGACCATAAATAGGGACGGACTGATTCTGCTTCCTGCCAGCAGCCAGAAGAGAGGACAAGGACGTGGTGTGTTGGATGTGAGACAGAGAGCCAGCTAGAGAGACAGCAAGGTAAGCAAGTGTCTTTGCATGTCTGTGTTAGCTTGTGCTGCAGTGACAGAATGTAGCTGAATGCTAGTGGCTGGAGGGAGGAAGGAGTGCAGCGTTTTTGCTCACACAGAATGCTGTGGAATGTTTACCTCTATACACTGACATTGCAATGTTTATACAGAAAGAGAAAGACGTTTCTGTGTTTCACTGTCTGTCCTTCCTGCATCACTCTTCCTTCATCTCATCTCATCTCATCTCAGTCTCTCCGCATTCTCGCACTCTTTCTCTCCTCTCTCTGTTAGTGACGTTATGTTTTGATCTCTTGCAGCAGCTTACATTCTAAAACCAGAACAGAAATGCAATTAATCAGAAACGCACACACCTGGCGCAACCTAAAAAGAGAACTGAAATAACCCTATCTCACACACACCCACACACGTACACACACGGGTGACTAGCAGACACGCCCCTCTTCCTGTTTAACTCCCCGTGCTGTTATCTTAAGCGGTGCAGTCTGGTTCGTTGTGCATGTTGCTTCCTCTTTCTCACAGAATAGCCTTAGAATGTGTTTCTATTGCATTCGAGCATTTAAGACCAGGCCTGTGATTATCAGAGATTAAAGGTGAGATTTAGGAGTCATAAGCAGATAAAATGCTTTTTGTTTTGTTTATAAGCCTTGTCCTCTGAAAGCAAGACTCATGATATTAATATGTCTCTGAATCATATTGTGTATTCAGATGCAAATGAGATAAAGGCAGGTTTCCATGGAGATCCTGAGTCTTTAAATTTGCACACACACACACACACACATTCACCCGAACACACTCTGTTTTGCATATTAAGACCCCAACCATTTTTTCCCTCTGATCGATAACTGAGAACTGCAATCTCACAAACACACATTCAAACACTTTTTTTTTGTACCATCCCCCCCCCCCCCCCCCCCACACACACACACAGACACACACACACACATACACACACACTAACGCTTCTGTGCGGCTGTGTTGTAGGTGTTGCTTCCGCTTGCAGCGCGCCATACTCTACAGAGAAGCTCTCACCCAGAATGCATAGCGGTGAGCAGCATGTGGTGTCCGGGTGAGTTCCTGTCTCGCTTTCAGAAGGAGCTCTGCACCAGCACCACACACAGGTATGAGCTAAATTATCGATTTATACACACTGACACCCGCACTCATACACCTTTTATTCAAATGTATAGTGCCCAACACCTTCCTACCCATCTGCTGACACATTTTTAATATTTTAAGAACATAATTTATGCATGCTTTTTTTTTTTTTTTTTTTTTTTTTTTTTTACCAAATATGAATATTAGAAAATGCCCCTTTTTTATTTTAATGGTTTGGGTAAGTAAGTAAAATGCAGAACAGGATGGAATGTTAACAGTTCTATGTATTAAACAGTTATAAAGTTAAGAAGTGATCGCATGCGAGTCGAAATTGGTATCAAATCGGTATGTGAAAAACGCCAAAGCTTCCTGCCGGTTTTTCGTTGTCTTTCTATAGCATGCAGTGGTGCTTGCATGGTATTTCAATTTCTTTCCGGAGCTAATTTTACATGCCAAACACCTTTTAGTTATGTTGTTTATTGATTTATTGATTGCCAGCTTATTTCCAGAGTGCGGTTAGTTGTGCGATTTATTCTTCTTGTATGGTTGTATCGAGTTTTCAGATCACCGTACAGGAAGTGAAGCAGTTGTACATGATACGTATGTATTTGACTTCATGCTATTTTTATGCTCCATATGCTGACTCATGTAGCAGAGTAACAGAGTGAAAATACTCCATGCATATACTTTTTAAACTTGGGTTCTTTAGTAAGAAATTCTGAATAGATAAATAAATCATCATGCATTACTTGAATGTAATGTGTACGTATGTTGGCGCGTTTATAGTGCGTATGTACAGCACATGTTCTAAGATGGACTGAAATGATCAAAAATAAGAGGTTATATAAAAAGAATGCTTATAATTAGGAATATTTAGATTTACTCCTACAATGGTTACTTAAATTCATTACAGTTAAGTGGTTTCATGCTTGTGTGGATGTTGGACATTTAGCAACTTCTGCTTTTACTCAAGTTACTTTCTGGACTAAACTGGCTCCTGATCTTGTAGTGTTTAAATAGTGTGATGTAGTTTTACTACTTTTAAGCTAGATTGGTAAATTTCAACTTTTGTCTCCAAGTAAATTATTTGAGCACTGTTTCTTCCACTAAACACGCAGGATTATCGAGCAATACTGTTATTAAGGCACGACTGTAAAAATGGAGTGTTAACAGTGTTTGTCAGGTCGATGCTGTTCTGTTAATAGCCGTGCCACTCGCAGCAAGCTACCACTGCTAATTAAAGATGGCGGAGGTTGGGGAAGGAGGGAGTGGTTCTCTGTTACTTTTTCCCCCTTTGTCATTGTGAGATGTGTTCACACTTCCTTGTCCTCACTTCTCCACGCTCTAACGAAATGCCGAAGTGCCGCTTTCTCCCTGGTGTAACCGCTTTCTGTGCTCCTAACATTGCTTCATGGTTTAGCTCAGGAAGTGTGTGTGGAAACACAGTACAGTACCAATGGACCAACATGCGCAAGAGCAGAAAACCAAACATACAAAGCTGAAATAAGACCTGATTATCTAGTTGTGGATTTCCATATTTTGAGTTTATGTAGAAATGCGGTTAAGCATGAACCGTCTGGTTTCACGTAGAAATCGGCAGATCAGGTGTCAGCTGTGTGTACTCTGCTGAAATGTGGCTGCAAGCGCTGTTTATTTTAAACCTGTTATAGGATGTTATCATATAGGATTTTCTTCTGCTCAAGATATACCATTAAAAACTGAATTTAATGATTTAATTATCAATAGTTAGGGCTGGAAATGACTACTGTACATTAGCACTATTTCAGGGTTAGGAAAAATATAATTAGCTGTATACTCGATGGTAGTAAACAGTAAAAAAAAAAAAAAGCGTAGAATTATAATTTTTATATAAGACAATGTCACATGGGTGACATTTTCACTAATGGTTCGCTGCTTGTAGTGTTTGACTGCATTTAAGTGCTGTCTGGCACTGGAGAGGAAAAAAACATAATCACTATTTAATTAGCATCACCATTAACACTGTATCTTTCAGGTTAAATTCCTTGTCTTTTTTTTTTGTTTTTGACCATGGACAATGTGACAAACATTTTATTGAAATAAATATATTTATATATGTTTATATATAATATTTTTATAATACTTTTATATATTTAAAGATTTAGGATATGTATTTTTATATTAGGATATGACATGAGGAAGAAACCTTAAAGGAACAATAATCAAAAGGGAACCCATCTTTATTTGAGTGAGACCAAAAAGTGTGACCATAAATAGATCCGTTCTTAAGCTGTGTGTTCTGAGGCCAAAGGTGCTGTTGTATAACAGGAAATTCATTTCAGTTAACATGAAGTCCGCTTAGATGAGATTATCAACTGTTCACTGATGGAGACTCGGGTGCAAAATTGTTGATGGCAATTTCAGTTCTAAAAATATCAGAGTTATAAGGCAGCATAGTAACACTGTGTCAACTGCAGTTCAGAGCGATCTTAATGGTTTCATGGAAAGTGGAGTCATTCTCAGTAGTCGCGTGTATCTATGAGCAGACCGTATGCGGTCATCCTCAGCAGCAGTGAGTGATCTCCATGTGGTGAGAACTCCAAACAAAAGTATACAGCAAGATTTTATTCCATATTATACAAATTTTTTCCATTCACCTTGAAAACGAGTGAACCATACAAGACCTGAGAGCCCACAAATCATGTGAGATTGGGAAAGGTGGCTTCCAGGTACTGTCATTTAATATAAAAAAAAACAAAACAAAGATTGGTGGGTCTGGCAATATGAAATCACAGTAAATGTCACTGGATCTTTTGGTGTGTAAAATTTTATAGGGATGAATAAATCATTATCTCCATATACCATATACTGTATGGAGATCATTGGGTCAACAGTAGCAAATAGAATATGTGTATTATTTTGTTAGCTTGTCGTATTTATAATAATGTAACAACATAACTTTTAACAGCTTGCTACTCCTCTGACTTATTAGCATCTCTGAAAATGATTCATAGTTACAGTAATACTGACGAGGATAAACTACTTATGAGAAAAATATTTAAAATAAAAGCAAAAATTACTTGCATTTTGTGCATTTAAATAGATCTTTCTCTGTATCTCTTTATTGAAAGAAAGCAAATCACTTAGGCACTGCAGCTAAAATTAAACAGAGAAAAGCTTAAAAAATGAAATCTACCGTCCTCGTTAGTGTTCTCTGAGATTATTACACATATTTTACTACAACGTCAATTAATGTCAGCCAGAGCATTTGGGTACTTTCATTTTTCTCCTAAAATGGAAGTGTCTCTGCTTTTACTTTCGTGAGGTGTTGGTGTTTTTGGTTTTGCTCTTTTTGACTCCTCTCTTGTTGCATACAGTATATTGCATTTATACTCCCCCCCCTCTCTCTTTCTCTTTCTCTCTCTCTCTCTCTCTCTCTCTCTCTCTACCCAGTCAAAAGTTTTTATTTGTTTTCTCCATTCTAGAGCAATATTGGATTTTTTTTTTTTTTAAACACATGTAATTAGGTAATTAAGTAACAACAGTCAGTTGTTATTTTAACACATGACGGTCAGCTGTTCTGGGATAGTTATCATAAGAACAGTATTGTCAAATGTACATTTGCAAAACTCATCAATCACCAGGATGAAACTGGCTCTCATGAAGACCATCCCAGGATAGCAAGGCCAAAACTTACTTCTGCTGCAGAGGAGAAGTTCATTTAGAGTTAAGAGGCCTCAAAACAAAAATCACCATTTAACAGCATCTCAGATTAGAGACATTTTAAAGGCTTTACTAAGGATAAGTAGCAACATCTCAATATCAACTGTTCAAAGGAGATTATTGCATATTTTGGATGCCTTCAGCATTGTTTTACTACCATGGAATTAAAAAGGTATGTCCAAACCTTTGACTGGTTCTGTGTGTGTGTGTGTGTGTGTGTGTGTGTGTGTGTGTGTGTGTGTGTGTGTGTGTGTGTGTGTGTGAGAGAGAGAGAGAGAGAGAGCAACTTCTCACCCTTGTGTTTTCAATCAGTCATATTCACATGTGTGAAATGACTATATACAGAACCATTTTTCCACCTTTAGTCTGATGTCTCTGCTCAACTTCTTATGTAAGCAAGAAGCCTGAATGTGTTATCTATCAGTCTTTTTTCTGTGTTCTTTAAACCGGACTCAGCATTGTTGGGATTACATTAAATTATGTGGTGCATCAGTGCTGCGTATCAGTGGTGTCACTGTGGTATTAGCCGGGAATGAAAGCCTGTGTGTTTTTACAGCGCTGTTATTGATTGAGTAACCAACTAGTCGATTGGTAAATTGCACTCAATCCTTTTTCTTACCTGACATTATTGATTTATTGGAAGGATGATTGCTCTTTTTAATATAAAACTTTCTTTAACAACATAAATAATTTTTTACAATTTTTTTATTCACTTTTGGGAGAATTTTTTGCAAATGTTTTAAAATATATATTTCTGCTGATAGACTATTGCAGAAGCCATAAAGGATACACACAGTGCCTCAGGATTTTGCACAGAATACACATGGGAACAGAATCCCATGTTTGATCCTGAGCTCAGAGCTCGGGTTCTTGTCTGTGCAGAATGTGTATTTTCTCTCTCTCACACACGGCCTATAGTGGATTTTGGGTAATGCATAACATTTCTAGAGAAACGGGGCATTTCTAGAGAAGCAGGGCATGTTTAATCAGCTGTTCAAGAGAAGCACTTCATAACACAACTAATGATTTTATCTTAAATTTGCCAGCTGTCTGCATATAAATGTGATATTACTGGTTTAACAGTCTGGAAAGATGTTGGATGCCAATACAGCTGAAAAACAACAAAAAATTTGATCATGTTATGTTAGATATTTGGGTGTAAATACTGCGACACTCGATGCGACGCTCTCTTGATGCTAGGCGATAGCAGCAAGCCACCACTTGACTGTGGTGAAGGTAGGCTGGGTTAAGCTGTGACATTCAGTAGGTTAGTTGTCCAGTGTTAAACGCATATTTTACATACAGTATATTCAACATTTATTCACTGCGATGTAACCATATTATAAGTAAGCACATGCACTCAGATGGTTGCATATACATCAACTATATTTGATTCCTGCTGTTTCCTTGATGTTAAATATAGCTTTAATCATGACACATTCTATCATTTATACTGCTAGCAGGTCATTTCTGTCACTTTGCCTTGTGCTCTGCCTAAGGAGATCATATCGGGATTGGTGTAGAGCGGTTTGTCTGATCAGAGTCACAATTGGATCTCAATTCAATTTGCGATCAGATGCTGTTAAAATGTTGACACGTCTGCACCATTACATCATCAGCAAAACAGAGAAGAGCTGTTACACACTCTGTATTGATGACAATTGAAGTTAATTAAAAGACCAGGAATAAAACACATTTAGCCAATGAAATGGACCTGACTGTATTAATCTGAAATAGTTTCACCACCTGTGTGAGTATGAACAGAAACAGTTTAAGAGCATTATATTAAGAGACAATGAGGAGACTTTAAGATCAAGTGATGGGATTGGACTGATGTGAATGATGATTGTAAGCTTAAACTCTAAATTACGTTTGTCAGTAGTGGAGGTGAGAGTACAAATCAATGAGAAAGAGGCATAACAAAAAAACAGAGGGGATTTTTTTCTTTATTTATCATGAAAAGAATAAAACATTTTTAAATAAATAAAGAAGACAAAGACTTTCTTCAAGGGACTGTTTTAGCCACTACTGAGTAAGGCACTAAGAGCTTTTCTAAAGAATTTATTTTTCTATCGAATGAATAAAATATGATTCTATCGAGTACCTAAAACATAGTGTGCTTAACAGAACACACTTTCTGTCTCTTTCTCTGTATCACAATGCTTCATTGTTCCACTTTGACTCACTTCATTCATTTGCTGTGGTTTTTATTTTTCATATAAATGTAATAGACCTGGCGGCACAGTGAAGTAGTGGTTAGCACTGTGGCCACACACCTCCAGAGTTGGGCGTCCGATTCCTGCCTCGGTCTGTGTGCGTGGAGTTTGCATGTTCTCTCCGTGCTAGGTGGGTTTCCTACAGGAAAAATTTTCTCCCACAGTCCAAAGACATGTGGAGTAGGGTAATTGGCATTTCCAAATTGCCTGCCATGTGTGAGTGAGTGAGTGTGTGCGGTTGCTTGTACCCTGTGATGGTTGATGGGAGTCCCCTGGGATAGGCTTCAGGCCTCCCATTACTCTGTACGGGATAAGTTGTATAGAGAGTGAGTGAGAGAGTGGAATGTAAGTTGAGGGGTGGAGGCTTTGTGGATCGGACTTCATGGTCCAGCGCATCTCATGGGTGCTCTCGTTTAGATTGGGATCTGGAGAATTTGATGGCCTGGTCTGCCTTGGGCTCTTTGACTGATGGTCCCTGTGCGATTTGTACTGCTTCGGCATTTCTGTGGGATCGGACTGGATGGGCTGACCCTTCGTCCTCGTGGGCATGGCTGAGCTTTGGGTGCCCATGATCCTGTCACCAATTTGCTCTTGTATAGGTGATCAGTGTTGTTCACTTCAACGGTCACCAGTCATAATGGTATGACTGATAGGTAGGTATATATATATATATATATATATATATATATATATATATATATGTGTGTGTGTGTGTGTTTGTGTGTGTGTTTGTGTTTGTTTTTCACACACTTATTTTTCAGCATGTAGGTGGGAGGGGGTGTAAAATTAGGGACTATATCTTTGAGTCCTTCTCTGGTGGAAAGTTACAAAATTGTTAGCGAAAAGCAAGAGCTTAACAGAACATATACAAAGGATAGTTTCAGGATCATTGTTTGTTTCTTTTATGAATGGAAATTTTTAGAAATGATCGGAAAGACCAAGAGGTCTGGAAACTGTGACTTCTCCCTCACTGTCTCTGACTAAACTCTGCAGTATGTCTAGAATGGTCTTCACTTGAAACACAGACAGAGGAATGCTAGCCAAGTGGGAGCTAAATAAATAATTAAATAGAGCCAGGAAATATTTTCCCTGTGCATAATATCTGAATGAATTACTGAGAAAGCAAAAATGAGGAGGAGAGAGGACCAGTGTTGTAAACAATTGTTGGATTGTCACATTGGCCTGAGATTTAAATGTGCAAACTGCCATAGACTTACAATACCACCATGCCAAGGTCAACCACAGCAATGCTCAAGCTTGAGCTTAAAATTGCCAAGTGGATTAAAGGGGTTTTTGTTTGTTTGTTTGTTTAAGATCTTAATAGTTCTGAAGTCAGACTTGCACTAAAGCAGCCACAATACACTTATACTTATTTAAAGAACAGCCATTAAATTAAAACCTCTAAGAGGCGAGGTAAATAAAGTTGATTATTTCTTTACAAAGGCATCTGTCTAGGTGGGTGTGAGATATATCATCAAGTTAACAGTCAGTTGTCAAAGTTGATGTGTTGGTCGTGAAAATCTGGCAAGCTTAAGAATCGGACAAATTGTGACGACTAGAGGCCTTTATCAAAGCATCTCAGAAACAGCAGATCTTATCAAGTGTTTCCTGCATGTAGTGGTTAGTACCTACCAGAAGTGGTCCAAGGACAACCAGTGAACCAGTGACAGGGCCAGAGGCTCCCAAGGCTCATTGATGCATGTGCAGAGTGAAGGCTAGCCCCAGCGTAGCAAAGAGCTAATGAAGGACAAATTGCTAATAAAAAGGTTAATGTTAGCTATGATATAAAAGTGTCAAAACACAATACATCAGAGTGCTGTGTATAGAGATGCAAGCTGCAATAACGTGAAAAAATGTTCAGGGTGATGACCTTCAAATTCCCTTGATCTAAATCCAATCAAGCACCTGTGGAAGGACTAACAATTCTGATCTACGGAGGCCACACCTCTTAACGTACAGGTCTTAACGGATCTACTGCTAATGCTAGGTGCTTGATACACCTTGAGGGGTCTGTTTTTTGTGGCACATGGGGTGACCTACACAATAGGCAATAGGCAGGTGGTATAGGAAATAAAAAGATGTTAAAAACGTTAAATATAACACAATCTCTAACATTATTCAAGTGCTTTGTGGACTAGTTTGAAATTGTATACCCAGACATCAGCACCAATCCCTGTCCAGGACTATGCAGGTTCTTATCAATAAGAACCAACGCCTTAGATGTACACCCAGGTATAACTGTGCCCTAGAGGCTGATAACAGAGGCAGAAAAGCATACTGTGGATGTCATGGCTAATCATGGGCCAGTTGTTCAGACTGTGTGCTTGTGGCACTATTGTATTGCTCCAGCAGATGAGTTGCCTTCAGCTGGGAACACCTGAGAACTGACCGATCGACTGCATACCACCTTAATATTTAAGGTGTGTGGAGAGAAGATGAATCGTGGAGTGTGTTTAAATATTAAGAAGTTCATTTGTGGTCCTTCATATGGATCTCCAGCATATGCATAGGCATCTGAACCAGTTCAGCCCCAGAATGGGAGGAAAACCATTATTCTTCTCCAGAATTAGAATGTTCATTGTTTTACACTGATACCTGTTCTAAACCATACGATCTACCTTTTCGATTTGTGTTCTGTGCAAGGGGCTCATCAGAGCAGGGTTAGGGTTAGGCTTATACTGTATAAGAAAGACTAAACCTTTGTGGCTATAGGATCACTGGACCAAGATTTCGTCACCTTTCAGAGCTTCATGGCTGGTTTATTTTGCAGTACTGGTATCTTATTTCCAAAATCCGCGCTCTTTCCAGGTACTCTTTGGCAGTATGATCAAAGAGTATCCCTGGCAAAGAGCACAATTGTTTCACGGTTTATTTATACATGGACTTGCCGTTGTGTGTAAAGCAGTTTGGCTCAGAATTGCACCGCTCTGGGCAACAGAGCTTGGTCATTGGTAGGCATGTGACCTAGAGTGTCCTGCTTTAGGAAAGAAAAAAAGCTTCTCTAAAGCTGTCAATGTTTTTTTGGCCCGTGTCTTATGGATTGTAATTGTGAGCAGCATTGTTCAACAGACTGCATTAGTTGCCACTGGTTGGATGTCAGTATCTAATCCTACTTGACCCACCACCATTTGGAGAGGGGCTGTCACAGCTAGATTAGAGGTTCTCAGCAATGCGTATGAGCTGAGAGAGGTATGTCCACTTTCGGTTTTGGGCGTTGCTGAGGTCACAGTTGAAAAAAAGCGGTTCAACTCCCAGGAAATTATCAGCCTGGAATAACCTTCCAGTCATTGTTAGCACAGACTGGACATTGCGTTAAAGAGACAGCTCTTTTGAAGTACATGTGATTCCACACTGCCAGGTCTTCCACACACCTAGCACGTCAGTCGGGCTGCGTTCATGACTTCTTCCTTTGGCTTATCAGTTCTTACCAGATGTGTGTCAAGGTCTTGGCATGTGTGTGCATTTATAGAGCTTATGTGTTTACTTTGGGTTGTTATAAATTCCATTTTTCCCTCACTGACATCTTCTCCACTCAGACATAGCATTTTGCCAAGTCTCGAATAAAATGTTGGTTATGAACACACACATGAACACTGTGATGACTGCGTTTTAAAGAATGCACTTGTCTGGTTTACTGTGCAGAAATGTGTACAGCTAACATTCTTAAACGTGACCTGATAGTTAGCAAGTTCACACCAAATTATCTGTCTCCTGTCTCATGGGGCTCAAATTGTCCAAGTTTAATCATTAGCCAGGGAAAGAGGGAGAGAAGAACCCATAAGCGAACAGGGATCCGCGTGCCTGGTCTTGGTTAATGCATTGCTGCACATATATAGGTGTGTGTGTGTGTGTGTGTGTGTGTGTGTGTGTGTGTGTGTGTGAGAGAGAGAGAGAGAGAGAGAGTGTGTTTACCCTATCACTGCAGTCTGCATTGAAGCAAATCCTCAAGAGACTGAAGGAAAGCACTAAATAGTTTCTCACACAGCCCGTCTCAGTTTTCCTTTTTTTTAAAAAAAAAATACCTTTCTTTCCTTCCTTTTTTTTCTCTTTCCACCCCCCCCCCTCCTCCCCTCTCTCCCTCTTTTCCTTCCCCCAGAGGTGCTGTGACAACACTTCCTGGGTGGTGGTAGTGGGCAGGGTTATGCTTGCGCATGATTGGTCGCTTGGCTAGATGCTCTGCGCAGTACTGTTGTGCAGTTAGGCTGCTGTTGCTGCTCTCGCGCACTCTCCCTCTCTCTCTCTCCCTCTCTCTCTCGCGCGCACGCACGCACTCTTTCTGCCTGTCTCTCTCTTCCTTCCTCTCTTGCTTTTACTCTCTTGCACCGCTGAGGCGCTTGGCTCTCACACATACACACACACAGAGGGGTACGCGCAGGGGCTCGCTCACGTTAACCAATAAACACATCTACATGCAGTGGAGCAGCGAGGAAGCAGACACATGTTAGGTTAGGATTTCTCTCTCTCTCTCTCTCTGAGAATGGTCCAGCTGGTGCCTGGGGCTCTGCTGTCGTGGCCTGCTGCCTGCATCTGATCACGATCTCTCTCTCTCTCTCTCGCTCACACACACACACACACACACACACACAGACACACATCGAAACACACACACAGACACAAACACACAGCCGGCTTACAGGGAAACACAATGTAAGAGGTAAGGATTCCCTTTATTCTTCCTATCTCTATGTTTCTTCTACAGCTAAGCCAGCTGCGGCAACAGAAAGCCTTCAGGCGGTGCAGGACTTTCTGAGTATGTGTGTGTGAGTCTGTGTAGGTGTGTGTGTGGTGTGTGTGTAGGGGCTATGTTTGGATTTCCATGGAGGGCTACTAGTTTGCCACACACAGGAAACAGGTCAATTTAATAGGTTAAAGCTGTCACTCCACACAGACACACAAGTGTGTGTGTGTGTGTGTCAGGAAGCATAGTGAAGGTCCCTCTTTTTCTCCTTGTTTAGATCGAAACGGCACGTGGCTTGTTCAGTGTTGAGCCGTGTTGCTGTTCCCTCGTTTCTTGTCCTTGTTCTGTCTCAGTCTCTATCTTTCCTTGTCTGTTTGTTTAAAGTGTGCGTGTGTCTGGGTTTTTTTTGCATACACTCTGCGTGCCGAGCTTCCCGCCCCAAATGTAAATGAAGTGTGACATGTCTAGTTGGCGCTTCCTAATATGGGGTGCACTGCGTTTCAGTAGGATCCTGCCAGCCACTCTAGGATTCCACCGGGGTGTGTGAGACAGAGGGTGTGTATGTGTGCGTGTGTGTTTGGATGAGTCTGTGTGTGTTTGTATCAGCGTGAGAGAGACCATCAGTAGGAGGCTAGAGAGACAGAGAGAGAGGGAAAGAGATGTCTATGCATGGTTATCTCTGCTCTTTGAGTGCGTCACTTCTCTCGAAAGACGCCATGTAAGTACACGGCACTGAACTCGACACTAATGCCTGCGAGTGCGAACCTGTGAGCTCGAATCTCCTGAGTTTTCTATCATTGCATGTCGCTTGGTAACCCGCAGCTGGTTACGTCTTGTTATTACCCTGATGACAGAAACAGTTTCTTGAAGTTTGTTCATTTCTGTATGTCGGATGTGAAACAACACATGGTGTTGGGAAGTCGTGTTTATGGTTGGCGTAATAAGAGTATGCGAAGCTTTTCATTAGGGTTTAATGTTCACCGAATGCAGGCGATATCATAAAGATTACAGCCTGGGAGTGGTGTGTTGTGTTCCATGCTTTAAGAAAGGGCTGGGAGTGGTATGTGTCTGTGTGTTTGTGTGTGTCGCACTTTACAGGAAAAAGCGAAAGTTCTAAGGAAGTCCTATCACATGCTGTTGGTGGGAGAGGCACACACTCCGGGCGTGAACGCCTCTCCTGCAGATCTTACACTAAATACTTCCAGAAATCTCTATAACTAAGCATGGAACACAACCCGACCCCAAAACAGAATACACACTTCTGTATAACATCCCAAAGATGTGTTGAGGTATCGAGGATCTACACAGGCCAGAACCATATCACTGTTACAGGCAAGTCTTTGGGTCAGAGTTGAAAGTCGGAGTGATGCATACAGTAGGAGTCGGTTTACTCAGGGAGGAATCAGTTGTGCAGTTTGGAATCGTTTTGTGCTGTGAGTGCAGGACTGTAAAGGTTAACATGGATTATATTAACATGTTATAAAATGAAGGGTAATGTGTTTAACTGAAGAATTTCATGCAGGAGTTTTACAGCTTACACATACAGAATATGCTTATTTTCCTCTCTGCACTTTCTGTGTGTTTGTATGTAGTGCAGGTGTACACGGCTGTGTGTTGTGTGTGTGTTTCGATATGAAGTGTGGACATGACGCAGAAACAGTCCAAGTTACAAGCTTTGCAGATCTATGTATTTATTTATTTCAACAATCTGATCTCTGCTTGTGTGATGGGGCACATTTATTTTCGTGAGCGACTCGTGTATCGGTCATCAGCGTGGACGGACCTCCGCCCTGAAACGACCCGCGCACATCCATCTTTGCAGCAGCGACAAAAAGAACAAAGTCACAACACAAGGATTCACTGAAAAGATTATTTGCTCTAGAGCTCAGCTGACATCTTCTCAGCTGCTCTTGATTAGAGCAAGAGGGTGGGAAAAAGCCCAAATCCTAGTGTTTTAACACTCTGTTCTGATGTGTTGGAGGAAGAAGAGCCTATAGCGTCATGACCACGTGCTGTCAAAAGTGCAAATGATTTCTAATCTGGCAGTTTGTCAAGAAGTGTTTACAGATATGTCGCGTTTGAATTTGAACATAGCGGTACATCTGTGTGCATCCTGGTCTGGGACACAGACACATGACGGAGAGGTTTGTGTGTGAGTGGATTTGGATCTGGATCTGCTTGTCATCCATCGTTCATACTCGAAGGAAATTAGCAGAAATATGGCTGCAATCAGCAACTGTGGAGTGGTGGCTCAGGCGGCTAAGGCGCTAGGTTGTGGAGTTTGGGATCCAGGTTCGAGCACCGGCAGTCGGTGGTTGCCACACCCCATGCATGCAGTGCCGCTCCCAAGCCTGGATATAATGGAAGGGTTGTGTCAGGAAGAACATCCGGCGTAAAGACCTGTCCCAAGTCTTGTGTGGATCGGATAGTCCGCTGTGGTGACCCCTTGACTGGAGAAACTGAAAGAAACTTTCATCAGAACGTTCAATCAGCAGATTCTGCACATCTTAAAGGTTTATGATCTTATTTTCCTGTATGGTGAAATTAATAAACAGGCCTGAAAATCTCCTTTTAGGGTTCAATTTTGAGTTTTTTTTTTTTTTTGATGGGTTTAAACTAAATTTCACAACACAAGGAAATGTCGAAATTCTTGCTTGTGCTGGTCATGCATACTCAGCAGATGCAGCAGAATAAAATGCTTCGATACTGTATATCCTTACCACAATCTTTGGGCAGATTTCTTAATTTTTTTTTGGCTAGTCATTGCTGAACAAATTCTAAATGAGTCGCCTGTAACTTCACCAGAGCAACTGTCATTTACAACCCCGTCTTTCAATCCTCCCTTTTTTTTGAGACATATCATTACCTACGTGTGTGAGTCATGTAAGTGCAGCGATGTGGTTTCGCTAATGACCGGTCAGCATCGCTCTCCACACTTTACACCCAAAACCTCCTCTGAAAGAAGCAGATGAAGATTTCATGACCACAGGATCACTCCTTAAACTTCAAATAACTAAAACTAGTTTAGTTTACTCAGAAAACACAGGAGGTTGGTAGGATTTTGGATTTGTTCCAGGCCTTAGCTTGACCTGCTTACTGATAATGCTTTCCAGGAGGCCACACACTGTTTTAAAGGCCGCTGCTGGTTTTGTGACCAAACTGCATCACAGAGCCAGATTCGAGAATGCGTTCAGACTGAAGCACTCAAGCTACAGATGTACGCTTTTGAAACATCTACCAGTCTGGTTAATGTTACTGAGGGCTAGATGTGGAAATTTTAGGATATATATATATTTTTAGTAGTTAGTGTTGCACAATGAATCACATAAAAAGCGCAATATGGACATGTTCTAGGACACAATTATTTGTGTGCAATCATTTAACCTACTGTACCAATTTATTACAGGCAATATACGCACTATACAATTATTTGGTGTTAGTCCAGTTATCCAATTATTTTGGTCTAGATAAATAT
>JAQMYL010000018.1:10826049-10839866 GCA_030014365.1 Clarias pachynema
TATATATATATATATATATATATATATATATATGTGTGTGTGTGTGTGTGTGTGTGTGTGTGTGTGTGTGTGTGTGTCAATAATATTACTTCTTGTAAATTCCTTAAAACACAGTCAATTTTCTCTCCATGCCAAATGCAACAGATAAACTTTATTAATAACGTTTTGACTCAATGTGATGAAATACGGAGGAGAAACAGCTATTGTGGGTTTGCTACTTGGACATGATAGTAAAAACAGAACAGCTGAGCCTGAATGCTCTATTTGTTAACATATTGGCTAGTCTTTTGAACAGCAGTACTAATACAGCTTTCACTTTACTGAGCTATACTTCAGGTGAGATAACTATTGAGCTCAGTGGCGAGGGGAATCCTAAATGGCTTCTCTTTAGCTGTGACGTGCGCTTGGGCATGGATAGGTTTATGTGTACGTTTATAAGGAGCAGGAAGCCTTTTGGGCTTTGGCCTACTATATGGTCTGATGATCACTGTTACCATAGAAACAGGTGTAAATAGTGTTGTGTCATTACTCTCTTGGAGAAATGTTTGTTTTTGTTGTTGTTACTGGAACCGCACCAGAATTTAACAGTGAAAATGGCTTGATCCACTTTGTGTTATTGGACTCCTGATTGTATTGCTGGAAATAACTAATAATTACCAGTGTGGCTTCTCTGTACACAGATATTGATCCAGTGTCTAATATACTGTATGACATCATTTGTGTATGCATACAAGTACTGGGTTGACATACAGTATTATGTCATGAAGAAATCACGATGATTCATTTAATTAACCCATGTGTATGCTAAATATCTCCTTATAACATCATATATTAGAGTGTGTATAAAGATAGGTGTTTTGTGTGCATAACAGCAGGGTGGGGGTATGATTACAAAGAGTGACTCAGCTTTCTGGGATATCTGGGCTGGGACTGGATAGCACGCTTCCTGTGTGCTATAGGGTGCTGAGTCACCACAGCTCCTAGAGACAGGAAATCCATCCATCCCTCTATCTAAAACATCAGTCGTACTGAGACAAAAAGAAATGGAGAGGCAGCATAAAGGGACGGAGTTGATGAAGCATATATATGAGATTTTAAACTTCTGGAACTAGATGAAGAACCCTTTTTAACACATCAAAACCAGGAATGATAGTGCTGAATCGTCAATTTTGTGAAGATAGTAATCATGGTAAAAAAACAACAATAAAATACATAGCAATGTTTAATAGTCAAAGTAAGCGTACTATGTACAGTATTTCCATATGCACACAGTGTGATGAAAACTAAGAGGATTGGGACTAAACAGCTGTGTGGCTGTAAGAAAAAAGAGTTCATAAAGATTATACTTTAGAGTAATGGAAGACGGTGTGGTCTGATGAGTTTAGACTGACCCTATTCATGCATATTGCCCTCTGTAGGCAGTGTTATGATCTAGGATTGCTTCAGTTTGTCAGGTCTATTACAGCATGTTGCAGTAAACTGAATGTACCGAATGACCAGGTTATCATATCTATGGAGTATTCTATCCCTGATGGCACTGGCATATTCCAGGGCTGAGATTGTGAAATAGTGGTTCTGGGAGCATGAGGAATCGTTTTCACACATGAATTGGACAACACAGTCAAAAACAATAAAGAAATGTGTGTGACTGACGGGCAGTGCATAATGAATAAATGATGCATTGTTCAAGTAAAAAATTGACTGTATATTCTGTTACCTAAACAGTAATTATTAATTTCTGTGGTGAAAACATTTCCCTTTTTAACTAACAGTGTGCTGTACTAGAACTTCAGTAGATAATGCTAAAACTAAAACCATCTTCCTCCTAGACACAGCTGTCATTTGGTAGCAGTACCACAGTAACATTTCACAAATGACTGCTCCTCTAATGTGTTTTATTCTAGTAATTGCTGTTTATCTTGATTAAAATAAAATGCAGATTGCTTCCTTATCAGCATTGTTATGGTGTTTCCCTTTTGTGTTGAAAAGAAGTGCAATTTAAAAAGGATAAATATTGGGTTCAAAATTGGCAGAAGTCATTTGTGAGGTTCTATGTACATTACATTCATACTCAATTTTATTTGTATAGCGCTTTTAACAATTGCCATTGTCGCAAAGCAGCTTTACACAATCAAAAGTTTGGACATACCATTGTCTTTCCTGATTTTTATTTCTTTCTACATTGTAAAACAAAGCTGAAGGCATCCACAAATATGAGATGTGTCTGTTACTTATGCTGATTCATAACAGCTCCAATCTAAGGCGCTGTTAGTTAACAATTAACTTTAAATAAACTTCTCCTCTGCGAAAGGTAGGTTTTGGTCCTGCTTTCCTGGGATGGTCTTCATGAGAGCCAGTTCCATCATGATGCTTGATGGGTTTTGCAAATGCACTTGATAATACAGTTCTTGCAAGAACTATTCCAGAACAGCTGACCGTCATGTCTTCAAATAACATCTGACTCTTGTTGTTACTTAATTACCCAATGACATATGTATTTCATTGCTTTGAAAAAAAAAACAAAAAAAAAACAGTAATGTTCTAGAATGTAGAAAATAGTTGATATATTTTGTCCAAGCCTTTGAGTGTTGTGTCCAAATTTGTAAATGGTCTAGCCATAATGCCACTAATGGTATAGCCAAAATACTTGTGAATACTATGGCAGTTCAAATTCTAGTATCCCAGGGCTTAAGTGGGTTCCTAAAAGGAAACCGTTACACTAAAGCACCTACTATACATATATATGGCAATACAAGTACATACATGGAAAATAACTGTCAGTTTTCACCAGTTAGCTTCTGAAAACGAATTCAAAAGCATTTATAAATACTAAGAACTTGAAATCTAAAATATATTAGAGCTTAAAATAGTAAAACACCATATCAGTCTCTGTAGCAGAGACGAAGCAATGCCTAAATCATACTGCCACCACTAGTGGCAGGTAATCATTATGACTAATGTAGATATGTATTAACCAAAGTGAAAATAGATCATGTCGCCCAGAATTTCATTACAAAGTAAATCTTGGCTCCTGTTAAAATATTAATATGAAGTGTTTGAAGGTGGATTTTTGAAGTAACTCTGTATGAAGTTCAGCTGTGATTTCCAACTATGTGATGAAAACAACTTCCCTCTCTGCAGATAAAATAATAAAGAGCAGGGAGTACATGTTAGCTGTGCACCTACCTTATCACTTAAAATTATATTAAAAACAAAGTGTATAGCTTGCACAGCTGTAGTCAAGTGGCCAAATGTTGGTACTGATCGCTCTGCTAATAATAATAATAATAATAACAATAATAATAGCAATAACAATAAGATGCTACAATATATAGGCTAGGCAGTGTATGTAGTTATTACAGTGACCACTTGATGTTGATTATAGTCTGTAAAATTCAGAGTGAATAAAATACCAGTGACTCAGCAGAAAATCTGCACCATTGAGCATCTGAGTGCACTGCAATACACTGAACCAGGATCAGGCTCGCTGTGTTGACCAGGCCAGAAGCTAAAAAAAGCACAACTGATTCAGTTATTTTTTAATGCTTTTAGAGGAAGGGAACCTGATAAGGGTCATAGGAGGTCATGGGGAGCTGACAGCAGCTGAATTCCTTCATTCCGACAGTCTCTATAAAACATAAAACCTTGTAATCATAACCCCCACATCAGTCTCTCTCTCTCTCTCTCTCTCTCTCTCTCTCTCTCTCTCTCTCTCTCTCTCTCATCTCTCCCCCCTCCATTTTTCTTTTTCTCTCACTTCTAAGTTTACTTCTCCAGCATTTACACATGTTCAGTTGATTGCCTCAGGCCTTGTCACACCTTTTCTAAACATTTCTCCATCTCAGACACAGGACATGCGTGGACACGCTGTGACTTTTATCTTCCTAACACTTAACCTTCAAGCAACAGCTTCTACAATGTACTTAAATATGATGTGCATAAATATTTTTAAACATTGGCACATCCCTAAATTATTTTCATGAAGTATATCAGAGGTTTCTCACTGTACAGTATAAGACATGTTTCTACATGATTGAACAGCTACGTAACTATAGAAAGATCTTGTAAGAAACTTTTTGTCCCCCCTTCCGGATTAAGTAAAAGAACGTGAATTTTTTTTTGTCCGTGGGCGGTGGTACGGGGATTAGCATAAACTGAAGTGTAGCATCTGCTGAGGTCATTAGGGAGCATAGCCCCTGTTTGGAAGTAACAGTAATGGAGGGGAGCATGCTGAACACAGCGCTCCAGCCTCACGCATCCAGTCTGCCTTTCTTTCTCAATATATATAGCAGCATATTTTTCCTGTCTGCCTGAGCTACCCTTCTATCATGCTGTCTCAAGCATAGTTTATGGTTGATGCATTGTGTGACATGTGAATTAGGATGTAAGGGACATAAGTCCACTTATGTAAAATGCACTTAACACTCACTTGGACCCTGAGTGGCGTGGCTGTACATTCTATAGACACTGTGTTCAAAAGCAAGGCCAGAGTTACAGAGTATTAAAGCAAGGATGTGTCTGATGATGTAGGGACAAAAAAACTTCTTAACAAAGGGACATGGTGACTGACAGCTACGCAGGTCACTCCAGTAGGGGTTTGTCTTCTAATGTGACGCTATTTTAACTAATGAATGAAAATATCTTAAATCTAGTCAAATATAACCATTTTTTAAATTTAGGTTTAAAACATGTGATCAATATGATCAATATGATCATTAAGCCTATTAAGCCTATTTTTAGACACATTTCACTTAAGCATACAATTTTAAGCAGTTCTTTCAATAAAGACACTAGCAAAATTATATTCCAATAGAACAGGAAATGTATGCTTGTATCTTATATTAAGTAATTGTAGATTATTTGACTAGATGCAAGATATTTTCACATTTCACTTTTTGTAGTACATATAATGGCAAACAGTAAACTTCCTTCCATTTTGCTTGAGAGTCACCAAAGGCCGGAACCAAATGTTCAAAACACCCTGGGTTCAAATAAACAATTGTATATTTCACACAGTGAAAGTCTAGTTCAGACTGGTGTGACATTGTGTGATCACTTACAAATAGAGTGAACACCTGCTCCAGGGCCAGTGTTAAAGCCTCGGAAAAGGACAAATTCATATTAAAGTCAGAGGACATTACGACATTATTTTGTAATTTCAGTTGCAATTACTGAAGCATCTAAGCCATCAAACTTCTCAATATCCAAGGATTGGACACACACACACACATACTGTACACTAAACTGGACACCATTTCATTTGAGTATTCTTCTAATTTCTCTTTTTTTCTTGAACTGTCTGCTGCTAAAAACCTCAAAAGGCTGTGTGTCATTGATCTGCATTATGGCTGCCAAGCAACATTTCATGTTTCCACCTATTGCATTTTATCATCAGATTAATAAATTCAAGAACAAATTCACGAACAACAAGAACAAATTCTTGTTGCTGCACTTATATGAGAACTTTTGGACTGGTCAGCACTGCACTGTGCCCATTATCACAACTATGCCCATTGTCTTGTCCTTGAGTATAATTTTCTTTTAGATATGTTTAGTCTATTGTTTTATATACGGTAGCAATAACAATAAAAGCCACTCTGACTTTAGATCTATGATCATTTTAGTACAGTAAATAGGGTTTTGATTTGTTTCATACATTAGGATACATACTGTATCAGTATTGTTTTGTTCAATGTATAGATATTCAGATTGATATTAGTCCATTTATTTTTTGCAGATTTTTAACAAAGGTTGTTTGTTGGGGTGGCTTGTTGTTATCACTGTGACCTTGCACCTCCAGGTTTGAGGTTTCAAGTCCTACATCAGGCCTGTGCGCGTGGAGTCCCTGTGCTTGGTGGGTTTCCATTGCATCCTCCGTTTTCCTTCCACAGTCCAAAGACATTCAGATTAGACTAATTAATGTTTTCAGATCGTCAATAGTGAGTGGGAGAGTTGGGTGCTTGTGTCCTGCTCAGGGTGTACCCTGCCTAGTATCCCAGGTCTCCTGGGACAGGCTCTAAGCCCACGAGTGAGTGAGTGAGTGTTGTTTTATTGGGATTTGATTCATTGGCTGAAGTTCCCCATCTGACTAACCAGATGAACATCTATGTCCTGCTTCTTCTGAATGAATTAGTATCGATGGGTTATGGTTTGTAAATTATGTGCAGGGTCATGTCCATTAAAAGGTGACTATTTGCAGACTTGAGGATCAGCTTGTAAGCTGTTATTTTCTTCCACTTCAGATATCATAAAAAACATAGTCATTTGAGAGAATGACAAAAAGATGACTTATGATGGTCTTAAAAAGCTTCATGCTTAGACTGAGGATCAGAATCGGTCTGATGACGGTGAGTGTGAGTCATGTGTTCCAGTGTTTTTTGTAGAGCTACATATTTCATTGTACTGCCTGTTTTCAGCACGGCTATTGTATTGTAGGTGACAGATCTTGATTTTTTTTTTTTTAAGATCCTTCCTGTGTTAAGTTGGTGCATGGTGCATGGCAGATAATGGCTGCCTCAGAGAAGCACAAAAACATACCTAGTTTCTGGGTCAGTGGAAAATGTCGGCCTCCATTTGTCTCAGTGATCCTCTTTAATTGACTTGTGTATGTTGTATACTTATACAAAACTGTTCATAGGTCATAGGTCAGTAAATACCGGTAAAATGTGATGCACCATACCAAAATATTATTTCTAGACAATATTTTAAAACTGCAGTTACTATGACATTCCAGCCCTTGTGTTGTGTAGCCACGTCCATAATTGACTGTGATAGATCTGAAAAAGCCGTTTCAGGTTCTTAGGGAGTTTGTATTGATTTTGCTTTGGTATCTAATGATGATTCATGATTCTGCACAGGGGCAGGTTTGGGCCCTGAGCAGTGATGATTACTTTTCTGAAAGTGTGCTCACCTTGTTGAAATTATGAGACAGGTTTAAAAGGTTTGTAATCTTAGACTTCTTTGTTCAGTTGTTTTATTGTTGTCCAGAAATGAACAAGTTAAAAAAAGGTCAGGAAATCTAAACGTGATATAATACTTTTTTGCTTATTGACTTTTTGTCATTGGTACATGTGTAATTACAATCTCTTAATCAATCCTTGAGCATTATGTCGTATAATTGATTCAGTACTGATGTGGCTGCAGACATGACCAGAGTGGTGACATGACCTTCATAGAAATATGCAGAAAGATTTATATAAAAGGAATTTAATCCCTTTTTTTACAGACATATAATTAAGGAAATAAGTTCTCACAACAAGTGGTGAGAACAGAAGAGAGCTTAGGCTATAAAGTTTATAGAAGGTTTATGTTTCTGTAATAAAACTCTCAATCAGTAACTATTAAATGAGACAATGCCGGTACATCAGATTTAGTTAGGTAGAGATAGACAAGCTGGTGTCTTGATCTTTTTGTCACACATTATGAGGAGCACTACTGTATGTATAAACACTATTTGAAGTGTTGTTGCTGCAGTACTTGAAATCTGTCCTCTGCCACTTCATTGATTCTTCACTGGGTTTATAAATGTTGAGATGCGTTCCCACTTCTCTTTGTTTCTGTTTTGTTTAATGTATGTCTTTCTTTGCAGTTAATGTCGAAATAAAACACTTGCTGTATATATACAGTATGAGCCTGTTATATAAACAGTTTTATGCACCAGTCAGTAAGATTCTGACCACTGACAGGTGGAGTGAATAATATTGATTATCTCATTACAATGGCACTTTGAAGTGGTTGAGAAATATTACGCAGTAAGTGAACATTTATTTGCTGAAGTTGATGTGTTGGAAGCAGAAAAACTGGGCACCGCCAAAAGCACCTCACATGGGCAGAGCAGTAAAAGAAGGTGGCCTGGGCAGATGAATCACGTTTTCTTTAACATCATGTGAACGGCTTGGTGCATGTCTGTCGCTTACCTGGAGAAGCACTGTGGAGAAAATGCAAGCTGGAGCGTTCGGGCAATGTTCTGCTGGGAAACCTTGGGTCCTGCCATTCATCTGGAAGTTACTTTGACATACTTTTGACGTACTAACTACAGTACACCTACTGTAAATGTTGAGGTAGACCAAGTACACATAAAAACAGTGTTCCCTAATGGCACTGTTCTCTTTCAGCAGGATAATGTGCCCTTTCATACTGCAATAATGGTTTGAGGTGTTGACACGGCCTGTAAATTCTCCAGATCTCAATTCAATTCAACATCTTACAGATCTGCTACTGACGGCTTGGTGCCAGATACCACAGTACACATTCAGAGGTGCAGTGGCGCATCCAATCCTGGATGGGCCAGGGCTGTTTTGGTGGCAAAAGGGGCCCTACTCAATGGTAGGCATGTGGTCATGATATTATGGCTGATTGGTGTATATTACACTGTCTGAGGCAGCAGGGAGAGACACTAAACTGAATTCAGACAACTTCGTCTAGACAGCGCTCTGAAACATAAACTATTTAAACGTTACCTAACAATCTTAAACCACAGAAGTATTAAATACTGAACACCACTAAGCCCTAACCTCTGGGTTTTTAGGGGTCTTGTAACAGCTTTTTTTGCATCACGTTTTACATTTTTATTTAATTTTGGCTATTCCGATGTCCAGAATGTACATTTTGAGCTGGAAGAATTCTCCACGGGTTTACTTTGCCCTGTGTGTAATAATGAATCCTCCAGAGGGAAATGATTGTCCACTGAGAACACCACAAATTCAGACTCAGCACTAGCCTTCTTGTTTTCTTGCTTTTTTGAATCTGTATTTCAGAAAGTCAAGTTGTTTTCTGGTTGTGATTCAAGTCTACATATTTGCATTATGGTTATGGCCTCACCTGCAGGTCATTTATATGATTGACAGTTTGTGCTGGAGCTCCAAGTTTTACATATGCTCTAGCACACAGTCATACTTGATCATGATGACCTGAACTTACCCTCATGTCTCAGTCTTTCTTGCAGAGTATCACATGAATGTATTAATAGTTGTAAATAGATAGTGAGGCGGAGAGTGCAGCAAGACGGGAACAGGACACACTCGGGGTAGAACAGGAACACACCAGGCATTCATCTGTTAGCAGACATGGGGGTAAGAGGAGAAGAGACAGGCAGCTGTACTAAGAATATTGAGGCACATAAAAAATGCAGTGAAAGGCTTTGCTCACTACAGAGAATTGCTTTAATTGGTTTAGCAAACATACAAGTTTAAATAGAATTTCCTAAGAAGGATTTACCATTCTTTATTAATAGAAGTCAAAATGTTTACTGAAAGCAATAACAACCATAATGTATGGAGTACAAGTTATTAAACAATGACAGCATTTGTTCCCACCTCGTTATTATGTTCAGTTGAATATATTACAATTTACAGAAAAAATCCTTTAATTGATCCTTTGAGGAATCATTTGGGCTATTTGAAACTTTTAAAGAATCATTTGAACATATGTAGAATCACTAACATTTACTAGTAACAACTACAGTAGTTGTTGTTGTTGGTCTTTCGGCTGTTCCCGGCAAGGGGTCGCCACAGCGGATCATCCAGTTTGCACATACAAGCTTGACATAGGTTTTACTCCAGATGCCTTTCCTGAGGGAACAACCCTCCCATTTTATCCAGGCTTGGGACTGGCACTGCATCCAATGGCTGGGGTTTGGGCACTGGCTGGGAATCGAACCCGGGCCTTTCACTGAACCTATTAATTAACATATATTTTCTTAAATAATTTGACTTCAGGCCCCTGAGTGGTAAAGTGCTCGCCCTGTCAACCCGTGTCACAACAATGCGCGAGTTCAATTCCTGGGTGAAGCTGTAGCATCCTGCAGCCGGTGGCCTGGAGAGAGCTGATTGGCCAAGCTCTCTCAACGGGGTGGGGTGGGATGGGAGGCACTTAGTGCTCTCACATCAATCACAGCTCTACAGCCAATCATGGGTGTCTGTGAGCTTACGCAAACGGAAGGATCCTCCGAGTGTGTCACAACGATGCGTGAGTGAGCAGTTTGAAAAGATGAGGTCGGCTGGTGTCATATGGTTCAGAAGAATCAAGTAATAGTCTTTGGCCCTCCCTGATGTAGCTTTGATGTGGGAGACCCCTAGCGACGGGTGGGAATTGTATACGACTAAAAAAGGGAGAAAATCCCTTAGATTTAGCTTATATTTCCAGTGGATTACATGAGCCATACAGTATGTGTTTTTTTTTTTTTTTTTTTTTACATTACCAGTTCTGGAGCTGATTGTAAATATTTTCTGCAGATAAATGAACTTTGCTTGCAGACACAAACCACCTGAAACCACACATTCATCAGCTGCATCACTACCTCACAGCCACATGAATGAATAAAATAGATTTTCACGAAACCCGTGGAATAAAGACACTGGCCTCTGGGGAATAACAGTGTGTTCTCTTAACTGATGTTACAGTGACAGTGACTTACTTCTGGATCAAACACATCTGCTACTAGACTGTAAACCTAATAACTGATATGATGCAAATGATTATGGTAAAAAAATTAGAGATTACCACTAAATTCCATTAGTCACGCAAACTAGTAAATGCAAATGGCTGTAATAAACCTAATGGATTTCTCTCTCTCTCTCTCTCTCTCTCTCCCCCTTCCCCCTTCCTCAATTTTTCCCTATCCTATGAACATCCCTCTCGTCTTCAGGGACGCTGTTCCAGAGAGAACTGTAAGTACTTGCACCCGCCTCCCCACCTGAAGACGCAGCTGGAGATAAATGGCCGCAATAACCTGATCCAGCAGAAGAACATGGCCATGCTCGCCCAGCAGATGCAGATCGCCAGTGCCATCATGCCCGGCAGCCAGCTTCAGCCCATGGTGAGGAGGAGCTAAATCATGCTTCCAGTTTACATGCTTTTAAGCAGGGTGACTTACATGACTTTAAACACTGCACTGGTGAATCAGCTGTTCAAATGACAAGAGTATTATTAAGCAAAAAGAGGATCAAGCTTACTGGAGATTTTTCGAAACTATTTAATTTTCATCTCATACCTCACATACGCTCCTGTTTGAAAAATGAGGTTGTAGTCTTTTTTTTTAATCGACAGGACAGAAATTTTAATAAGGTCTAATGTCCTGATATACTGTACAGTACCTCATACAGTATCTTACGCTGACTTTGCTGCCACTGCTTCTTCCATTTTCTTACAATGCACATTATCATAGCATCATAACTCGTCCTGATAGTCAATGTTAAACCTTGTTGTGTTCAATAAGTTGGAGGTCAGAGAAGGTTATGCAGTGCTGAAGAGGCAGATTTCTGCTCTGACCTGCCCTGAGTTGCTTGCATAGCTAGCACGTCTACACACGATTGTGTAGCCATGTTACCACATTATTTTTTATAAAATTATCTGAAAACAAAAATGATTGTACAATTTAAATAAGAACGATATATTATTATGCAAAACAGTACAATAACACCACACCTAGTGGCTTCTTTAACTGCCGCCCGCCTAATGCAGTCAGTCACATTTCCTCACAAGTTCAACAGTAAGCGGCTGGTTTCAAAGGACAGGGTAATTAGAAAATAGATGCAGGATCCAGTACAGAGTCAGCAGAGCTTAACTTTCAGAGTGATTCTAATGTCTTTTTTTTCTTTTGCACTCTTGCATTTTGCTTATTCTTCGAGCAACTTCACTTTCAAGTATCTTTATACCTAAAAACACAAAAATAGAAATGATAAATAATTGTAAATAATGTATAAATAATTTATTTTTAGCTTTGACTAGACTTAACTAAAATAATTGTAAACGTTATCATGTTCATAAGCTCTGTGACTCTACTGTAGGCTGCTACTGCAGATTATGAGCCAGAGAAAGTCTAGCTCTGTCATAGTCATACGGTCCTCATTATTTGTAGTCTGACGATGTGTTTATAGCATGTTTTAGTGTGTTTGTCGAAATGGGGGTCACGGTTTAGTCAGCGTGGTGCAGCATTAGACAATTCATGCAAAATTGGGATTTTCATCACACATTAAGCTCTTAAAAATCGAAAGTAATTACTTGGTTATTTAAAGTAAGGGTGCACAGTGTCATTGATGCAAAGTACCCTTCTAATGGAGTCTCTTTATGTAAGCAGCCAAACATGAACATTTTTATATTAGATCATTTGACCCCGTGCAGTTGTGCATGTTTTGCTTTTCACAGCGATGTTGTAATAAAAGTGAGATTCGTCGAATAATAAAGGTTGTTGTTGTTGTTACATTTTGAAATGCATCGTGATACATCAGTATTAAGTGATTTGTTAGCGCATTCTATTCATCCATTTTCCCACCTTACCTTTGTTCTTCTGTTTGTCTCTGTCTCTCACTCATCTCTGCAGCCCTTCATCTCTGTCACGCCGAACTTAGCCACCAATGCCAGTGCAGCAGCGGCAGCAGCTGCAGCAGCGGCGGCTTCCTTTAACCCATACCTGAGTCCCGTATCGCCAGCTCTAGTGCCCACTGCTGCTGACATCCTCCCCAGCGCGCCAGTCCTGATCGGTGGGAATCCGGCTGCCGTGGCACCTGTGACCTCCACAGCCAACGCAGCTGCCCAGAAACTTCTGCGCACCGACCGCCTGGAGGTATGACACAGAGGGAAAGGGCAACATGTCTGTTACAGATGCAGCCAGTGTCTAATAACATTAATCAACTCAACTTTATTTATTTTTCATTGATGCCCCAACCTAGTGAATAAAGAGTAGAGAACAAAGAACAAAGTAGGAAAAAACCTAAGTGCAACATGAACTGTATGTAATTACAGCTTGAGTCAATTGCATACTGTCGTTATTCACTCACATTATATTCGCTTTTTTATTTATATATTGTGTTATAATTAATTTTATAATTAGATACTGAACACTTGCACTGCTATTCTGCTTCATCAGTTGTACAATGGAGCTCTCTAGATGATTAGGAGCCAAGTTAGGCATTCAAAATGAAAAAGATTTTTTATTTCAAATATTTCTTTAAAAATGTTATTATGATCATCTGTTACATTTCGAGCGCCAAAAGGGACACTATCTTGTGAAAACCAGTATCTCATATACTTCCTGCTCATTCTTTGCTAAAGTGATTTTGCTAGTGAAAATAATCCTCAACATTATTGACAATGCATAAAATAAATTGCAAAAAAAAAAAAGGCATTTGTTAAACAACAGGAGGGATTGTGATATTTTCAGGGATCTCAGATTACACAGATTACAGAAAAGAAAGAAAAAAAACCCTTATAGTGTTGCTTAGATCAAAATGCCTGTGGATTTTGCTGCCCCCTACTGTACACACCTATTAAATAAAAATGTAGTGAATGTCGGACAGTAATTGGAGCGGTCATGCCACACATTTAATCACTGAAAGCACAATCTGCTCTCAGCCATCGGCATTTTAATAACATTGCCATTACAGTTTCACCAAAATAAAACGACATGCTAGTAATAAAGGTTAAAGCCATCTTATCTTTAAGAGTTTCAGTACAAAGAATAGTGAGACTTTCTTTTCTTCTCCACTCATTAAAATGAACCTGATCAACTAATCCAGTGTAGTAACCAGTGTTGGGTGTAAAGCGTTACAAGGTAACGCGTTAGAGTACTCGGATTACTTTTTTGATGTAACGAGTAATCTAACGCATTAGGTCTGCCATTTAAGTAATCAGTTATTTAGTTATTTTTTCAAAATGTAATTCGTCATTCAGACAATTTATGTAATCCGTGAGCCAGACAGCAGTCATTCCCAATCCATTAGTGTGTGTATGCGTGTGTGTGTGTGTGTGTGTGTGTGTGTGTGTGTGTAAAAGTCGTCCTACAAGCCCCGCCCTCAAAAACCCGCCCCCTCTGTTATTCC
>JAQMYL010000018.1:10865130-10880722 GCA_030014365.1 Clarias pachynema
GTGGTAGCCTTAATGTGGGAGCCCCCTAGTGACGGGGAGGAATTGGACACGACTAAATTAGGGGAGAAAATTGGAAACCCCCCCCCGCCAAAAAACAAAAAAAAATACTGGCACTTTTCATTGGCACTGTATAATTATAATAAGTTCTACTGTATACAATTATATAAATATAAATGTAATTAAAAAACCCATTAATTTGAACCGGAAATAACAGGCTTTAGTAGTTTAAGTTACTGAAATGTTAAATGTTAATGTTAAATAAGCATTTTGACATTTTATATTATTTAATATAGTCCCAGTACATATATTCAACTCTTTTTTATGTATATAATTTATTTAATGTTTTTAACACCATCACATAAGCATAAAAAAGTAAATAAATAAAAAAAAGTTTTCGAACAGAATCATTCCTTATGCCAATTCAACTTTAAAGGTTCAAATAGCCTGATCGACTCACAATATCAAAATTCTCCAGAAATTCTTCAGACATTGGATCTTTTGCCTTTATGTTTGGGGTTATTGTCTTGAAGAAGTGTCCATCGTCAGTTTTTTGCTGATGAGATTGAATTCTACTCCAAAATGTCCTCGGTCACAAAATGTTCATATTACTTTTAGTGACATGAAATGACTTATTTTCAGAGAAGCAGTATCCCAGCTAGATGATCCTTCCTTCATATTTTACTGTGCGGAGGGTATAGTCATCATACATGCAAAAAATCTTTCTCTAAGAATGACCAGCTGATCTATTCAATTATTTTTATTTCATCTGACCAATATTGTTCCAAAGAGCACAGTTTGTTTAAAGATTTTTATACAATAATTAGTTTTTTTATATAGCCAAGGAGTGTTGTGTATGGTTTAGAAATGATCACCCTGCAACTATTTTTCTCTGCCTACCATTTTTTTTTTGTCCTATCTCTTATTTGTAATTCCATGAACTTCCACTTCTCCAGAAGGCATAAAGAAGTCATTTCTCCCACAAATTACTTCTTATTGTGTGAGGAATGTAAGGACAGCACACCATAATGCACATGTGATGATTTATTTAAATGTAGTGACAGATATATACGGTACCAAAATACAAAATTTTAAAATGTTTGCTAAATAAAGTAAATGAACTATAATACAGTATAATCAGGTTTTTTTTTTTTTAACTGGGTGGCGCGTTGGCTTAGTGGTAGACATTGTGGCCTCGCACCTCTCACAGTTCAAAGACATGCAAAGTAGGTTGATTGGCATTTCCAAAATTCCCAGTATTGTGCAAGTGTGTGTTTGTTCCATGTGAACACCTGGAGTGTACCCAACTATGTGTCCTGGACTCCCTTTGATGGGCTCCAGATCCCCTGCAACCCTACACAAGATAAGAGGTATAGATAATGGAAGGATGTTTTAAATTGTCGAGTGTGTTATGTTTGCCTTGATTAAACATAATCTTTGAAGGTTATTTTTTGTGGTACAGTATGTGGATATACTTGGCCACATCATGTCAGGAGATCCATCAGGCTGGAACAAGTCCTGAGGCTACACGTCTGTTCTGTTATTGAGTGCTCCACAACAAAGTGACAAAGAAAGTTTATTATTTTGAAAGATGAAATGCTGTTTTTGTCGATATCATCTTACTTTCTACACTAAATCTGTATTTGCTTAATACTCAGACATTTGCGTCTTCAACACAAAGCTTCCTAAATAAACAGACTACTGCCTTTGCTGTTTGCTATGAATTGCTACAGTATAGCACTTTCAGTGCTTAATGTTGGTTTTGAAGCCCCCTCATCTTCACTATGATTGCTACTTGATTTGCTACTCTTCAATACAATTACATTGTATTTGTTTAGTCAAAGCAGCTCTACAGAAAAAAAAAATTCAGATATTAATTTTAAAAAATCAATAGATTTATACATTAAAAGCTTTATCAGTTTATGTTTTGTGAGCAAGCTAGAGGTGATGGTGGCAAGGAAAACACCCCTGAGACAATAAAGGGAAAATCCACGAAAGGAACCAGCCTCAAAAGGAACTATCCTGGGTAAGAGATAACAGATAGCGAAACCATAAATAAATCCATTCTGTAACTGTGTGCTAAAAGTGCACAAATCCAGCCATCTTTGTGGTTTCTTTGTGGTTAGTGGACGTGTACTTACAGTACAGCAGTCATGGGTATCTACAGTATATGGGGTTCTGCTCAGCACCAGTGAGTGGTCTCCATGTGATGAGAATTCCAACAAAGAGTAGGGCAGTGTGGCTTGACAGAGAGAGAGAGAGAGAGAGAGAGAGAGAGAGAGAGATATTCTCCCAATATTTTATAATGACACCAGGTGCAATTAACACAAGAACATTTTAGCAGCATTTATATCTAAAAGGTTTAAATTAGGCATGTAAGACAAATATGACATGGCTGATTAGGACAAAATAAATACATCCTTATAAAAAGAGTGAGGATTTTAGGCAATGAACAACAATCAATATCTATGATGAAGCCCTTTATTCATTTTCAAAATCTAGTGGATATGAGCAAAATATATCTGCAGTACTCTGGTGTCACTTGTTCAATCCATGCCTGCTTGATTGCTTTACAGAATGTCATGTATCATGTATCATGTATGGGTTCTTGACCACTACTGGCTTCTTTATCATTGTCCAACAGTTTTCTATTGGATTTAGGTTGGAAAATGCCCCAGGCCACGGCACCAGAAGCTGAATATTATTGTCACATTTTCAGTTAACTAGTGCAACTAATTTACCAGATAAGCTAGAACAAATTTTTGAAATCTCTGACAAATACATCTCTACTCTAGGACAATAATACATGGCATACAGTATGTTGTCTTGGTACTTTTTTGACCACCATTGTAAATTTGCTGTCATAACCTTGCTTTGTCATTTATTGCCTAATGATATCTGCCTACACAATACAATAAAATACATAAAAATTGACAATAAAATAAAAATTAACAAACAATTACTAAAACATTACAAATTTCTGAATTTTATTTTTTGTTTATCCTCTGATAACATTAACACAATCGTATTAAAAGATTATTGAAACTCTATAAACTGCAAGCTTCCTTAATTCATCTGCATTAATTTCTTGCTTCCTTAAAATAGAATATTGATCCAACAGTATATACAGCATTCCAAACTATTTTCTTACACGATTCTCTGTATACACACACACTCTTCTGTTAATTCTGTAAGTTATTAGAGTTAGCATTAGCATTATACCTGCTGTTATGTTGTGTTTTTGTCTCACACAAACTCACACTCTGGCAGGGTGCTAATCATAAGAACTAAAAAAAATCTTAAAGACCAGATGTGCTGTTGAGGTTGGAGGAAAGGAATGTGATGCTGAGACAAATTCTCCATAGAGTCGAGAGACAGAAAGCGCACAGCACGAGAGCTCAACATGAATGGAAGAAGTAGAGTCTGAACTCTGATCTGTAAGGATCCACTACAGGGTGTAGAGAGATGAACGTAACAAAGTACAGCTCATATCAAATGTACCGTAATCTCATTCACAGTTGAATCTGACACATACTGTATATCATTCTTAGAGAGAAGAGCTTGTTCTTAACCAACAATAAACGTTTCTGGTTAAATTAAGAACAGGGGAAATTAGCAGCAATGCCCCAGGAGGTTTTCTAACAGTGGCATTTTATTAAACTCATTTGCTGTGTGAGCTTGTTCTTATGAGAGCAATGTGATGCTCTCAGTGCTCCGTCTCCCAGGCTCATTAACAGAGGGAATTTTGAGGAGATCTTCACTTCAGGGCACCCAGGAATAGTGTCTCACCTGGGAGTGCAAAGTGTGACATTGTTGGATGGCTCACTCAAATGGCACACTTACACTCATTTAATGTTGGCAGAGAAACAGTAAGAAGAATGTCAGAAGGAACACATGCTCATACAATAGATTGCAAATAATACAAAGAAAGCATAAAGTCTGTTTATGAAGATTTGTTGAGATATCTTGTCTGACCTATTTAATTGCAAATTCAAAATCCAAATCCTCTTAAAAACCAGTTTCAGACTGGCAGCTGTTGATGTCATATATCTCAAGTCTTGGTTAAAAAAAAAAAATCACGATTCTGTGTAGGGAAGGGCATGGTCACATGATGGATGAGGATGAGAGGTGGAGTCACAGAGAATGAGTATGATTAAGTGATCAGCAGACTGAAGACACTAGTGTGTGGTTTTGTTCTCTTTTTTTTTTTTTCAGTAGTATTTTAAATTGCTAATCATCACACACACAAAAACAACAACACAATGCTCTCTCTGCAGCCTGCATCATTTGTGTCCATAATCCCAGCACTGCCTGTCAAGGATCTACATCCCTCTCTCTTAAAGCCTAGAGGAAGATACTATATGTCACCATGGAGTCATGTCCATCCGTGAAATAATGAAGATAACTTTCACCAAGTTCACCATCATACCATCCCTGACCTGCACACTGAACAACAACAGCTCTGCTGTTGCTGAGGCCAATGTCCAAATGCAGGCAGATGTTCATTAGGCGTGTGGTACAGCTGCTGTTGCTGTCCTGCCTGTGCCACATTGACATCAGCATCATGAGGTCAGAGGTATGCCGAGTGCGGCGATATGAGACCGTCTTTTATGAACTTCCAAATGAACACCTGATAGTATATTGGGAGTTACAAAGCTCCTCCTCTCATTCTCTAACAACCTTTTTCCATTCCCTGCCCTTTTCCAATCTCTCCTCCTTCGGAATGGGGACATTACTCTGAAAACCATTCCCACAGGTCTGATTTCCACATGTTCCTCTCCCTTTTCCCTTTTTAACCCACTTTTTCTTCTCATCCCACACAGGACCTCCAATGCGCTATGTCAGCCAAACGAACTAGAAGTTAATTGGAATCATAAATATTCATTAGATTGATGATTTTAAGATATAAGATGGTTTAAAGCATGGCATTGGATAGGGCACATTGGGTGGTGGCATGAATGTCTACTAGTGTGTGGTTTTCAGTGAGAACTTCATCTTCTTACACTTTGAGGGGATTCCCCTTAGGAGCTGTCATAAGACAAAGTCCTGACACACATCTTTATCTTTGATTGACAGTCAGTCCAGCCAAAAGCTGTTCTTTTCTTTCTTATTTTTCTTGTATCAAGTGATGCAGGACCATTTAGATTAAGACAATACACTAAACTGTATCTTGTCCTGTTACTATTGACTTTGCCTCTGTGACAAAACATGTAGATAGAGTCTCATACTGTATTGTGAATATCAGACTTGATATTCTTTAATTTGAGAGAATATCAATTCAGAATATCAGAATTGATATTCTCTTATTTGATCAGCATTGATTTAATCTAATGCTTAATAAAATGTATTAGTTAATTCAAAAGTATGCTCAGAATGTTTTTTAGTTGCAATACAAGTAGTTCTGCAAGCCCCTACTGGGTTTTCTCCATTTAAATTATTATGTGCTGCTGGGGTGTATAGGATATTGACCTTGAAAAATGTGAGGTGAGATGTTAAGAAAGTAGAAGCAAATTTCATTACATGCTGTACTGTTGTGAACAGCTGGACAACATGCTGAACAGCTGTCTGCATCAGCCAAATCCAAGACCATTTTCATTGTCATGTGGAACCATCCCCAGTCACTGGGTTAGAAATCGCTAACCAGAGTCGGAGCACCGGGATGAGTCAGACAGGTACAGAGGGCAGAGGGGGTCTGGATCATTGGCAGCTTATGAGGATGTGTAGCTCAGCAGAAAAGAGACAGGGAGAGAGAGAGAGAGAGAGAGAGAGAGAAAGTAAGAGCAAAGAAAAGAAGATAACAGTTAGGTATGGTCACAGTCACATTTATAAAGTGAATATATATTTAGTGCCGTTGTGCAAGCACAGACTCCGGCAGGACCAACTTTGACAGCATAACTAAAAGGGAGAGCCAGAAGGAAACACAGACAGGAGGGCTCCCTGGGATTTAAAGCAACCAGTCACTCCACCATCAACAAACCCATGTGATCAATGAGAGTAGAGAAGACAGCATCCAAACACAGCAATCCACTGTAATCTCTTCACAAAATGTTTACAAAATGTTTGCTTAAAATAAATAAGTTTTCAGCCTAGACTTCAGCGTCCCAAACATTATGGAATAGACTACCAATTAACTTTGAGGCTTGTAAGACAAATCTCTGCCCTCTGCTGTAGTATTCATAGTACGGGGTACTAACAAGCAGCCTGCAACCTTTGATTAAAATAGGCATGGCAATTTATGAAACATTGGCAGTTCATATGTAAAAAAAAAAAAAAAAAAAAAAAAAAAAAAAAAGAGTGAAATTTGCTTCTACTCACATTTTTCAAGGTCAATATCTTACACAGTGTATACGGAAAGTATTTAGACCCCCTTAAATTTTTCACTCTTTGTTATACAGTATTGCACCCATTTGCTAAAATCATTTAAGTTCATTTTTTCCCGCTCATTAATGTATGTCTGTGAACCACAATCCTGCAGGAGGTGGCTTGAAGCCCACTCCAGTTGTTCCTGTAAACTTTCAGAAAGAGACCCATTTGTGCATGGGAGTTATACAAACAATCATTTACACTTGCACATTATAGGAACTCAGCTGGGAGATATTGCCACATTACCTATATTGGTAGTTAATAATAATGATAGTTTTTACTCTTATAACAGTGTTCTCTTATTCTGCACAATGGAAGTCCTTGTTTGATTTGACCACCCCTTGTATATTAAACCACTATGTGGATTGGCCACATAAAATCACCTGCACTTGTAAAGTAAGCATGCGTGTAGATTGTTTTCCATCCACCTTTAACCAGGGTAAATCAGTTACTGAGGGAGAATGAGTGAATGATAGGGAGCGTGTCAGTTTTCACCTCATACAGTAGGTAAACATAGTAAAAAGTAAGGATGCTTAAAGCATTGTTTTTGCCAAAGGCAAGTGTCTTGCTTGAAGAGCGTTGAGCTGCACAATACTGCATTAGCGCATGCAGATGTAGTTCAAGGCTGGGGGGTACATAGCATCTGGCAACAGCGAAGTGTGTATAATGCAGGTGTCAGATTTGAAAAACATAGTAGATCTTTCTGAAAAATGTCCAGAGTCACTGTCCCCAGATGATTCATGTATTTAATCGGTGTGATGAAATGAACCCTCTGTCACAGCATTAGGTTTCCCTCTTTGTGCTTTCGGTGAATAATTTAACACATCGTGGTTACATTTCTTCTGTGAGTATGATGCAGATGGGGCATGTGGATAGGCTGTGAGATATTCCTTTACAGGAAAATAGAGTTACAGTATATGCAAAGTCCCTGAATGCTGCCTGGGTTGCGGACACACTCACACACCACACACACACACACACACACACACACCTACACACACACACACACACACACACACACACACACACACACAAATACCACTGAGATGAATTTAGTGAGACTTTGCTGTAATTTCAGTGATCCTGCATCTCTCTCACCCACTTTTACTTTCTCACTTTCGTTCTCCTCTCCTTTCACATCTCTCCTCTCTATTACCCTCTCTCTCTTTTCACCCCTTCCCTCTGCTTTCATCACACTCGCTCTCCCAGACTCTGCCTCCCTCTCTTCCAGCACTTGGCACTGCGATCATGCCTCATTCTCCTCTCCCTCCTCTCTCTCATTCTCCTTCACTCCTCTCTTTCGCCTGTCTTTTGTCATTCACATGTATCTTCTTCAAGCGGTTCTTTCCTCCAAGTCAGCACTGCATCAGCCAAGCTGCATCCTGCTAGTTCTGGACAAAAAGGGTTAAACAAAAATCTAGCTTTGACCTCTGTCTTCTCAGCACTTCAGTGGGAACCTGTTTCGAAAGGACATGGCTTCCTGGTTTATATTTGGCTTGTCCTAACCTTGCCTCTCTTTTTGGATCTCTCACTCCGTGGGAAAGAGTTTAAGACTTTGATCAAAACGTCTGTAGCTGTTTCTGACTGGAGGTCTTATTGCGGTAGTCAGGGAAACCCCCTACCTTGGTATCCCAAGGGGGAGGGGGAGACTTACTGAAGCAGAAAACATAGTTGGATAAAAATAAAGAAGAACAGGAAGAGGAAGAAGAAGAAGAAGAAAAAGAAGAAAAGAGAGAGAAAGAGAGAGGAACAGAGGGAGAAGTGGAGCAGAATCAGAAGAAGAAGGCATCATTGTTGTCAGAGAGTGGAACAGCTTAGTGTCCCTCAAGCAGAGAGAGTGCGAGTGAGAGAGAGAAAGAGAGAGAGAGAGAAAATCAGAGTAAGTCACAAACAAGCAACGCTGAATGCAGCATGTGCCACGCTCTGGACTCTGTCACTTTATGAAGACGACAGTATTCTCTGAGCACGGGAACCTCTAGGACATTCCATCATCTCAGTGGGGTTTTTTTGGACACACAGAAGCATGCAGCGCGAATAAGACAGGACATCGTTGGTACCTGTAAAAGCTACAGGCTTTGAATTAACAGAAGCAAGTTCCACCTCGGACCTTGTGAAGTTTTTGTCCCCTCATCCTCCCATACCTCATTCTGCTCTTGCCAAGGATTCAGTCTGTTCTCTTTTAGTCATGCAGGTGTCCTTTGCATGCACAGATCATGGGCTCAAGGCGCCACGGAACAATGAGCCAACCAAGCAAAACACAACGAGTCCAAACACGACAAGTGCAGCCCGGGCTCGGTTCCGCACAGTGGCACTAATCGCTCGAAGCCTGGGATCCTTCACACACCGACACCACATCTCACTGAAGGAATCCACAGGCAAACTCACTGGCATGAAGTACAGGTATGGTACACGTCTATTCTACAGGGCAATATCACCAGTGTAAAATTCATAAATATATATACACTACCAGTCAAAAGTTTGGACATACATTCTAATTATGTGGTCTTTCCTGATTTTAATATGCAAAATATGCAATAATCTTCTTTGAACAGTTAAGATTGAGATGCTGCTATTTATGCTCTGTAAAGCCTTCGTAACGGCTCTAATCTGAGATGCTGTTAATTGGTGTTTTTTGAGGCTGATAACTCTAAATGAACTTCTCCTATTCAGCAGAGGTAAGTTTTGATCTTGCTTTCCTGGGATGGTCTTCACGAGAGCCAGTTTCATTATGATGCTTGATGTGTTTTGCAAATGCACTTGACAATACTGTTCTTGTAAGAACTATTACAGAACAGCTGACATTCGTGTCTTAAAATAACAACTGACTGTTGTTGTTACTTAATTAATGAATGCCATATGTCTTCTTCCCCAGCATTGTTCTAGAATAAAAATGTTATCCAAACTTGTGACTAAACTTTTGACTGGTACTATATATATATATATATAGGTATATATTTGACAGGTATATACAGTATATTTCTCTACAGAATTTTTGGTCCTAAAGGCTTTCTACTTTATTACTAACATGTACACATACTTCTAATGTCACTTGTAATGTAATTCCCACGTGTTCTAACAGAGACTCTTCTTTATCTAATCAGACATATTCTTCCCTAAGAAATATTAAAAACATAAAAAACGACAGACAGGTTTCTGAAAAATTGGTGAATTATCTAATACCATCCGTCATCTTAATAGTGCCCTTAAAATACAATATTCTTTGGTTGTTATTATGCAAAATATGCTTTTACACTCACAAATATAGATTCTCTGACTGCTTTAATTTTCTCCACTTATGTTCCACAATAATATCATGGACTAACATCTATCATCATTACTGCATGTTATTTAATATCATTAAAGAGCTCAGTCCGTGTTGTTTTTATTAATGGAATTCCACAAAATTTAGAACGACTCTATTCCACTGCTGAACCTTGCTGTGAGCTGAATGCTATTATTAAACTGTATTTAAAAACAAAACTATTTACTGACAAACTGTAATAATGTAGCAACCGAAATGCTTTAAGTTTAGTAGATAATGTGTCAATGTGAGTGGAAATCAGTGTGTCAGTTGAGATTTATTACACACTCAGCAAAGATTACTCTGAGATATAAGACAGAATCTAGGTTGTTAATTCAAAACAAGACTGGAAAATGGAACCTCTCATGCATGTTGAACCATTCTACTTACTGTTTGCAAGTCAGAGAGAGAGAGAGAGAGAGAGAGAGAGAGAGCATGAAAGAGCAAGGGAGAGTGTGAGTGGGGGGAACACAGTGAGGGGGAGGCGTGAACTAATGGTTTTTCAAGTTGGAATAATTCATTGTGGTGTGCAATCTGTCAAGTGGAAGCACAACATTACCGTAAGCATGCAACTCAACAGTTTCCATAACAACATAGAGGTTGGTGATGTGCATAATCAATCTCAAATTTCTATTTAAATATTAATTTAAAAGGATGTTTCATTGGTTAGTTTAAGTTTAATTCCTCAATACACTAAGTTACAAAACTGTATGAATATCAGTAAGTATTCTTGTATGGAAGCTTATTTACTGCATACTGTACATCTGACTGTGCAGATTTCATTAAGCCAGCATTCTAAAACACCAACATCATAATGTTTCAGTTTATTTAGGATTAGAATGAATTAAGAACTTTCTAGAAACTTGACAACAACATGCACACATTACTGTAAAAGTCTTGAGCCGTTCTTCATTTCTTCACACTTTGCTTTAAAAGCCTCAGACTTTCTTGTCCTTTTAATGTAGTCTAGAGGAATAGTTCTCCAAGCTTCCTGAAGGACGTTTTGCCTCTCATTCTTGGCATGTTTTTGGCTCTTATTTTCAGTCCAGTCCCTGTACCTGAGCAGTTTCAGATGAATGTTTTTGTTAGGCCACACAGTGACCTATAAATCATTTAAGCATAAAAAACGATCTAACTTAAGACATGAACGAGCGAGAAACAGGTGCAGATGATGGCAGATGATCAGGCCAGTGTTAAGTATACTGTTGATTTTGAATGCTGAGTGGTTGGAACAGACGAGAAGGGAAATGAGGTTGCTGCTGAGGTTGTTATATTTAATGCCAATGTTAAATTTGTTTCTTTAGGCACATTGCAGCCTGTCACAGCACAACATTTGTTCTTATTTCTTTAATTAAATTGAAAATAAGGGGTAGGTCAAGACTTTTGCACATTACTCTATGCACAGTAATGTACAACACACCAACCTAAAGCTGAAATGTAAAAAAGATATTCTCTTTCTCTTTCTTCAACACAATTTTGCTGTAGCATTGCACTGTATGTAATGAGTCTAGATAACATAACTATGTGTATTTTATATTATTTCACTAGTCACTGAACAATTCGTGGTGATTCCTGAATAAATTAATGTATTGATTCATTCAATACCAGCTTTATATTAGTTAAGATCATATGGATCCAAACAGAAATATGCAGTATAGGAAGTAATACACCTTAAGGCAGCACTGTGGCCTCACACATCCAGGTTTGAGGATGCAAATCCCACCTTGGATCTGTGTGCGTGGAGTTTAAATATTTTCCCCCAGTTGGTTTCCTCCGGGTAATCCAGTGCAAAGACATGTAGATTAGGCTAACTGGCATTTACATATATTGGCCATAGTGTGTGCATGAATGTGTGAGCGTGTGCACACACACACACACTCACACACTCCTGCGAGAACATAACAGATAGTAACTTGAGATCAGGATTGAGCCCAGGACCCTGGAGTGGTGAGGCAGCATTGCTACACTGTATGGCCAAAGTCTGTGAACAACTAATCATCACACCCACATGTGCTTATTCCTGATGAATTCCTCATTGCTGCTATTTAAACTTGCACCATGAACACTGCCACAGTCTTTCCCTAGAATTAGGCATGCAGCAGTGGAGATTTGCCCTTTGAAGTCAAGTCAAGTAAGCTTTTATTGTCAGGTTCTGTTGTATGAGGGTATTGAATAGCTTGTGGGAATAAACTGTTAAACAGTCTGGATGTGAAGGCCTGAATGCTTTGATACCTTTTTCTAGATGGCAGGAGGGTGTGGAGTGTGTGCGGGTGTGTATGATCAGCCACAATGCTGGTGGCTTAGCAGATGCAGCGTGTGGCGTAGATGTCCATTATAGAGGGAAGAGAGACCCCAATGATCTTCTCAGCTGTCCTGAGGTTCTTACACTGTAGGTTCTTGCTGTCCAAAATGGCACAATTCCCAAACCAGACAGAGATGCAACTCAGGATGCTCTCACTAGTCCCTTTATAGAAAAAGGTGGTAATTGGTGGTGAAAGCTGTGTCTTCCTCAGCTGTGCCATCCTCAGTACCTCAGGAAGAAGAGACATTGCTGGGCTTTCTTTTTTAAAGAGTTGCTGTTCAGAGACCAGGTTAGATTTTCTGCCAAGTGGACACCTAGGAATTTGGTGCTCTTGACAACCTCGTTGATGTTCAGTTGATGTTCAGAGTCATTGATGTTCAGGGGAGAGTTGTTGCTCTGAGTCTTCCTGAAGCCAACAACCTTGTTTTCAGAGACATTCAGAGACAGGTTATTGTTGAGACATAAGTGCATTAGACTCTGTAGTTTCTGTCTGTATATTGATTAGACATTCTTGCTGATTAGACCCACCATATGGTTAGACCTACAATGTGATTTGCTCAGTGTGGTCTTGCTGGAGTTGCTGGTCATAGGGAGGATGGTCTCGTTCTGTCTTCCTGGCATCTGTGCAGTGCATCTAAGGAAGCCGTCACTGTCACAGGTAGGTGATGATGTCCTGTAGTTTGTGATGGTTTGTATGCTCTGTCACATGCTCTGTTGTGGATTCTCCAAGTGTGTGCACACTTTGCCTCTCTGATGGCCGTACAGTTTGGACCTTGTTGTTCTTAGGGCCACCTTGTCCCCCACTCTAAAGACAGCATCTCAGGTTTTAAGAAGTGTGCGGTCTTACGCAGTAATCCATGATATCTCGTTGGGGTATGAGAGGGTATTCTTGGAGGCAGTGATGTTGTTGGTGCACTTGTTGATGTAGCTGGTCACTAATGACCTGTACTTCTCCAAGTTGGTAAAGGTACGATAAGTCGCAGCCTCCATGAACATGTTCCAGTAAGAGTTCTCAAAAAACAGTCCTAAAGAGCATGCATGGCTCCTGCTGGGTAGGTTTTCATCTGCTCCAGAACATGTTGATCATCTGACAAGTGGTCTTCTGGAATTAGCATACAAGGGTACAAGCAGCACAGATGAAGCTGGTACTGCTAAGAAGCGCCAAGCAATAACAATAGAGACAAAAGTGAAAATAATTGAGAAAATGGAGTGAGGTGAAAAGATGGCAAACATTGCTCATTCTTTTACCATCCACACGATTCTAAGGAACAAGTACTGTACAAGAACATGGAACATGTTAGTTTTTACTGCGTATAGTCAATTGTGTTAGAATCCTAGTACCTAGTTTGTTGGACTTACAAACAAATTGGACTTACGAAAAAGCTCTTGGAACGAAACTGTTTGGGATTTATTTTATAGTGGTGAATTTGCATAGTTAATAAAACCATGTAACAGTCACAAACTCCACCAAAGATGAGCAATAGCTAGAGATTAGCACAGAGTTCTTACACTATTTTGTGTTGATGGTAAGGCTCAATTTCTGTTGGCATGAAATGAGGCTAGCCCATCTAGCTGAATGGCGGTGTCTGGAAATCTGTTGCTGGAAGCAGCAGTCTCTGAACTCATGGCGTGTAGTCTGCTGGAGTCGGATGTAGTCCAATTTATTGTCGGATGTAGTCCAAGGATGGATGGGAGAGCCGGCTGGCTAGGGATTGTTTTTAGCCTAGCATAGACCCCCACTTCCTTGCGCACTGCTTTTGATTCCTCTGTCCACCGGCATCCAACAATGCCAAGGACTGGAGGCCTGATCCCTGCAGCAACTACCAGAACAGTAGTGAGCTGAGGCACCGTTATTAGGTGAGGAGCCCTGGGGTGCATTTACTGTTCTAGTTCATCCCAAAAGTGTAATGGCATAGGTTTAGTGCTCTGTGCAGGGCGCTTCAGGTCTTTCACTTGAAATTTGTCATCGTGGACCTTTGCACAGGGGCATTGTCATGATGGAACCAATTTGGTCTAGGCCTCTTAGTTTTAGCAAAGGGAAATCTTTATGCTACAGAGACATTCTATACAATTGTCTAGTTCAATTCTGTGTCAAATTAGGGATCATGGAGCAAAGGACTCGTTGCTACTAGGTGTTAACTGCTCTTAGTTTTAGCAAAGGGAAATCTTAATGCTACAAAGACATTCTATACAATTGTGTAACCCATTTACACCACATTGTCATAAAAGTTTTTGAGGCTTTTAAAAGCCATATATGACCTTCACTCTCTCTTTATAAAAATGTTCTCTATTTCCTTGACCTTGTGCCTGTGGTGGATGCTGTTAACCGTGACATAGTTCTTTCTGTGTGTCTGGTGGGAATTACTGACCCATTATTTTACATGATGGCTGGTGGCAAACACCTTGCACTTTCCTCGTAAATAAAGTGTTTTCAAGGGATCAGCACTTTTTCTCCACTTTTTTCTTTATCATTTTATCATAAGACCATCAACTATCCCTAGTCTATCGTTTAACTAGCTGTAATTATCCAAATAAGTGGTGTGCTGCAAATTCATACAAATGTATATAATAAGACTGTTGTTAATGGTTATTCGTCAGAAAAGGATACAATCTACTGAGGTCTAGGATTCTCTATGTCTACATGTACATATATGTAGCGTATATGTATATGTAGTCTATATGTAGGCAAAAATTAACTTAAGAATTATCATCATTGTATGTTCGCAGTGTCCACTCTAGGAATTCACATCTCACACAAAATCACATGAAATCATTCTTGCGGCTTGTGGCTCATGGCCATGTGGTGCAACAGAAAAGTGTTTGCCCTATGGGAGTTTGCAAGTTTGAATCCAGATGGTGCCATAGCCACTCGTGGCCAGAAGTCAAAACAACAAAACTGGCCATGCTCTATGGGAGGGAAGTATGGCATACTCTCTCTCCCTTGTCAAACAGAGCAGCATTAGCCAAACGTGATGTACAATTAATCGCAAAAGGCTTCAATTTGTTACATGTAATAAACACATAGTTGGGAATGTATGTAGAGTTTGTCAATTTCAGTATTTGTTCATCTTTTAATAATTATGAGTTGATAATGCTCTAAATGAGATCATTTGTGCCTTTTTTAATAAAATTGTGCAGCCCTACTAGTCAATCATAGATGCATATTGCGATTTTGATTTTTATGTGTTTAATTGTGCAGCACTTTTGGCGAGTGTTGTTCTGCTGCTCTGGGAGAGAGAGTATGCCATACTAGAGCATGGCCAGTTTTTCTGTTTTGACTCCTGGCCAAGTATTTGCTGCTTTTTAGTATTTGACCTTTTTTGGCTGGACAGTGTATATACAAATAAAAGAAATATGCATCAACTTGAAAAGAGAAAATATTGACCTGAGCTTGTAAATTTCTGATTTATTTTAATTTTTTTGATAATTCCTTGCTGTCAGAGCTGAGCAAATGCACGACTAACCAAGTTTCAGCAACAACTTGGTTTATCCTTTGATCTCGACATTTTGCTTTCCTAAAGCTGAAGTAATGAAAGTAAATTCCAACAGAAAACACACACACACATACACACACACACACACACACACACACACACACACACACACACACACACACACACACACACACA
>JAQMYL010000018.1:10904972-10925229 GCA_030014365.1 Clarias pachynema
TTGTGTTTACTTGTGTTATCTTTGACTAATAGTTAAATGTGTTTGATGATCAGAAACATTTTGTGTGACAAACATGCGAAAGAATAAGAAATCAGGAGGGGGGCAAATAGTTTTTCACACCACTGTAGCTTTTTTGTCTTGTAAAACATTTTTACTGCTGCTCTAAGAAATAACTATTAGTACTCATAACTGACAAAAAAGCACAATCCTTTTGATTAACACAGATTTCATAATAAGAGGCAGGTTATTTTTATATTCACAGATGCCACAGCTTCATACAGCTTGTAGTGTTTCATAACTATTCATTCAGGGCATTGATGCATTTCTTTTTTAAAGTATATCCAGAAGTCCAGAAGTAAAATCAGATGTCAGAGGGGAAGTGGAATGCTAATAGTATTTTTTGTGAATATCATGACATTTAAACATCTTGTAGTCCCTCTGCTGAAAGTTATTTTAGAGCCCTGATGTAGCTAGACTGAAATTAAATGGCCATGTGAAACAGCAGCATGATGTGAGCCTTATTTATTTATTTATTTATTGCAAATGACCAGCTATTAAGAGAATAGTTGAGTAATTAAACAGTGAATTTGTTAAGTGCAGTATTTTGGGTTAAATTGCATATTGCCAGCACTCCTGGCAGCAAATCACTGCCTACACCCTACACCCACTTTTAAAATAAATCAGTCATTAAACAAACATGTCTTATTTTTATATCCACACAAACACTGTGGGCACTCTGGTGTTGGAAGTAGGAAGTCATGAGTCAGTTCCTTGTTGTCATGAATGCAGACTGAGTGTATCTATGAAGGGGATGGATGTATACTGTAATGCCATTCAGGAAGAGCAGATATATCATATGAGCACTCAGAGTTTCTGTGTATTTCTTCTTTTCTTTGTGTGTATTTTTTATATTTTAGATAAAAAATAGTATTAAACAATGAGAAGCAGCATTTTTTTGTTGTTGTTTGTTTGCTTGTTTTTAGAATTATGACATGAGAAGTTTAATATGATGGTGAGGTCAATAGCTCTCTCTCTCTCTCTCTCTCTCTCTCTCCAGAGCAGAAACTGAAAGAGGTCTCTCGAGGAAGCACATCATTGAAGGTAGACATTTTTTCAGTCATAATAGTTTTTTTTTTAATTGCATGTCACCTCTTTAACATTCCTTTCCTTTTTTTGAATGCTTGATCCATTTATAGTGCTTAATGTGGCAAGAGCTGGCTAATCCTGAAAGCAAACAGCTAAAGACACTCAAAGGGGCTCTCTTTCACTGTTCACATAAAGACACTGATTTATGCTGCCTGGGCAAAAATATAGGAGACATACAAAAATGTATCATCAGCTGTGGTTTCATGCTTTAAAACTGTTATAATGTCATCAACAACATGGCCACGCCTTAGCATTGATTCTGCTTGGCAACCAATTTAATAATCATTAACAAATGACAGTTGCTTATGGTCTAATGAAGCTGTATCCATCCATCTGTTCAAGCCATCATTGCAAATGTCTGGCTGCAGTGACCTATTACATCACGCCAGAGGTCATTGCACAGCACCCCAACATTCTATGCAACCTACAAACACACACTCAGTCACACTGTACACTACAGCCAAATTGGAATCACCCTTTAATGTATGTCTTTGGGAAAATCATGGTACCTGGAGGAAATCTATAAAACGAACTGTTAAGTATGTTATACATAGCCGTCGAAATGTTTAGCCTCTAGGTAGGCAGTGACTCCATGACAAAAAGTTTTTGGACCATAAAAAAAATTCCACCAGAGTTAACGTTATGCCAAGCAGAATAATTACCCGTTTGGGAGTAGAGCTCTGCATCATACTGAGTCAGTAACCCTTCCTTATTTGACAAAAACTGGTTATTTTGTTTTGCTCTTTAGTTTTTTTTTCTATGCTACCTATCACTGGCATAAGACCTTCCATGGTCTTATCTTTCTAGCATTTTTGCACTTTCTGCCCACTTCCTCTACCTACGCTCCACATGATCGACAGTAACACCAGGATACCTCAATGTGTTATTGGTTAACACATTTGCAATCATTGCAACTGTTTTTTCCCCCTATTTTCAGACTATGTAATTTATTAACAGCTGTTGGAACCATTTTAACCATTCCTATAGCTGTTTTAAAACATTCTCTGGCTTTTATCCTTAATTTTGTATATTCATGAAAAGATAAGCTTTCCTGAGTTTTTGTAAGCCTAAAGTGCCCACACATAGAGAAAACATAGAATGAGTCTGTAGATGTCAGAGCAGAGGTCAGTGTGGTCGTAAGTGACTCACAGCGGCAGCAGCTGATTGGCTGATTTAGACAGCAAGTCAAACTGAGCTGCTTTGGTAGTCTCAGGTTTCTCCTTTCGCTCAAGCATCTGAGATGTCACAAAACCCATGAAAATGTGTGTCCAATTATTACAGACCAATTAAAAATTATAATAACAAAAAAATTCTTACATACATTTCACATGTATAATACATTATACATATTTAATTCAGGATTAGTTATTTGTTGCACATACAGTTATTTGTTTTACAGTGATTTTCTTATCAGAGATTAAACTAACATTTAGTTTGCAGACTAAAACTTTTTGCATTCAAATGATTTTATTCATTGTTAACTGTTATTGAAAGTTACATTAAAATTGTGACAAATCAACATATTAGTTAACCCAAGCTGTTTGTGAAATTAAATATTAAATCTACTACTGCTAAGGCAGTTGTATGTTTATGTTTATGATCAGCCATAATATTTACACCACAAAACATTAACTTATACTGTATATATTTAAACTGTATGTAAATAAACTGGTGACAGGATCATGGATACCCAAGACTCACCCATGCCGACAAGGACCTAAGGCTAACCCGAATGGTCTGATCTCGCAGAAAAGCCAATGAAAAGCCAATGCAGCACAAAAAAGTATCACTGAAATAAGTAAGAACTCTGATAATAATAAAAAAAAGGAACCATAACACGCAGTGCACTACAGCCTAGCACACACTGGCTTCCAACTTCCACAGATTCCAATCCAACTGAGCACCCATGGGATGTGCCGGACAAAGTATAATTCAAAGAGTTATAACATAACTTACAGTACCCAAAGGGTCCACTGCCAACATCTACAACATTATAATGTTTTGCATTGTAATGTTATGGTTGATCAGTGTATATAGTCACACAGTTATCAACCTACAGTACATGCGTCTATGTAATATCTATTATGTAATATTGGCACATTATGAAATTGTTTATAGGTGGCATGGTGGTGTAGTGCAGGGTCCAGGTTCAATTCCCGGCCAGGGTCGATTCCTGTCTCTGTGTGCATGGAGTTTGCATGTCTCCCCATGCTTGGTGGGTTTCCTCCGGGTACTCCGGTTTTCTCCCACAGTCCAAAGACCTGCAGATTAGACTAATTGGCATTTCAAAATTAGCCATAGTGTGTGTATATGTGTGCCCTGCGATGGATTGGCACCCTGTCCAGGTTGTACCCCGCCTCATGACCTAAGTCTTCTGGGATAGGCTCCAGGGCCCCCGCGACTATGAATACAGGATGAAGTGGTATAGATGATGAGTGAGTGAAATTTCTTATAATATTAGCTCAGTTATTAAAGAATTCAATTGGTCTGGAAAATTATTGCATTTTATTTAAGGGTTTTAGGTTTATTGGTGCATAACACTGCTATGCTCAAGCAGCGATAATAAAGGACCTAACAATTAAATATGTACATCTAAGTATGTACATCTATACAAAGGCAGTTCAAGTTACAAATTCCTTTATGCAACATTTAACAGACTTGTATCTCTTAGGCTCTGGTCGCATGTGTTGTCAGTTAAATGGATATTTCTCCATTTTAACCCCTGTAAAATTTGGTGTTCCACAAGGCTCTGGTCTAGGTCCAATGTTCTTACCCACTCAGTCACAAGAGCAGGAGTGAAATCAGGCACTGATTCATCCTCAGTCAGCATTTCAATTTATCTCAAAGGTGAGGCCAGGGCTGTGTGCAGGGCATTTAATTTAACCATACCAAACTAAGAAAAAAAACTAAGAAAAAAAAAGTTTACTCATGCACCCAACTTTGTGTACAGACTAAAAGAGTACAGTTTTAGTTAGTTTTTTTTGGGCCTCACAAGTCCAGAGCGCAGAACCCATACAAATACATTCTAGGCATTTTCTTGCTTTCAATTTTCAACATTTTGAAGATGGCTGTTATGATGAGGTGTGCACATAGTTTCAGCCATGTAGTGTTAAAGGTTTAGCTAAACCAGTTGAAACACATTAGTTTAATAAAGAAGCAATATTTTGCATTGGTTTGTTTGCCTTTTTCAGCCATTATTACAGCATTAGCAGGTTGGAAATTTCTTGTTTATCCCTTGCGAATGCCAGAAATAGCTCTATGCTAATAATACCTACGTACATGAATGAAGCCAGCAGATTCAGAACACTCCTGGAGACACACACACATGGAAGATGTGTTCACTCAGATTACTTTTGCTGGGGTCGTGTGGGATTATAGAACGTAAAGAAAAGAGACAGGGTGAGAGTGGTGCTTATTCTAGGGATTAATTAGAACAAACCACCCCGAGGTGACAACCATCACATTTGCATACACACACACACACACACACACACACACACACACACATTCAAACATAGAGAAAGAGAGAGAGAAAGAGAGAAAGAGAGTGCGAGTGAGAGAGAGAGAGAGAGAGAGAAAGCTGTCTATCTAACAGCTACCTAATAAGTTTAGTCAACCTGTATGTTCTCAATTACTATAGATGCCTCTATCTTCGTACTTGAATGTAAATTGCAGTACAGGTGATAATTTATTTATTTATTTATCTAAAGTTGCATTTCCTTACTCTCTCTTGCTTTTTAGGTTTGAGAGGGTCTTTACAGCGGTTACAGTTAGAGTACGTGGATGTCGTCTTTGCCAACAGGCCTGATAACAACACTCCTATGGAGGGTAAGTGTGTGTCCAAGTGAAAATCTTTCAACAGCATGTCAACAATGCTGTGACTAATTAAGGCCAGTGGAGGACAAGCTAGTATTACATTCATTATATCATGCTAATTTGCATAATGCTAATCACATTAAAGAAGTAGTTAGTACATTCAGGTCAATGTGTCCCTTTTCAGTTTCCTGGTTATTCAAATTTCAGCCAGCATTTGACCAGAAGCTCCATATTGATTGTACACAATATATGTATTTGTTAAAAATGAGTCCTGTGCAATTCTATATTTTACTCTGTAGGATATTTACAGCTTAGCTTTGAACATATGGAAGAACGAGGTCACTTGTTATATATATAGAAATGTTTTCATACTAAATATATCACTTCCCATCAGATAGACAAAGTGATAAAGATGTGTTAGGAATTAAAACACTTCCTTTAACATATGGAGAAGAAATAAAACTAACTGTCATCTGACTTTTAACTCAAATGCAAAATTCATTTAATGTGCATTAAATTAGGCAGGTAGAATACTTTTAATACAATGTTTCTGATTTTATGCAGACAGACTGGGTGAGAGAACTTTATAATTCTTTGGTAATGGTAATCAGGGAAAAAAAAAAAGATTTGTCTCTATTTACTTAATTACTTACTTCATAATCCAAAAGTAAAAAATTTATCAATTTTTATTTATCTCCAGAATGTTTATTTTTATAAAGCTGTGTTACAACGAACAATGTTAAAAAGTGCTATACAAATCAATTTTAATCTAATTTAATTGACCATATGGCTGATCAAATGGATTTGATCACCAGATCATCTGGTCTCGACACTGGAGGTACATTTCATCAACAGCTAAAGTGATAAGGTGCACCTCACCGCTTTGGTGCACCTCATTACTTTAGCTGTTGGCCAACGTAATGAGGCCATCACTTTGGCCAACAGCTAGGCCTTCTTCAGGTTCTTCAAGATTACTATCACTCCTGCCAGTGGCATGTGTGCAGCAGTCATCTCAGACTTTCTATTCTATGGTGTGTTGACATTGAGTCATAAGGTGATCCAGAAATTCTTAGAAATTTAAAAGAGATTTACATTTAAATCAATTCTTGTTATTTATGTAATTAATACCCATTTGGTCATTATACACCTACCCTGGCACATATGGATAACAAATAACAATGGAAACCAAGGTCTCCCAGGCTGCATCAGGGTCACAAGTTGGAATCTGTGGTTTGATTGCTGTGGGCAGAGTCAGTGAAACAGACAGAAATGCATGGCAATGTGGCAAACCATGTTCAGACTGTCCTCCTCTGAACCACACACCAGTTGATATTGCAAGAAAGCCACTAATCCCGTGTAAAAAAACATTCTGGACTGATGGGTCGAAATTCTGATGATGATAATGAAACTACTGTATACATGGCCAGAATTGACACTGAGCACGGAACAAATGTTTTGAATAAGCACTGCTAACCACTGCATACCATCACATTTTTCTGGTGTGTTACAGTATATGATAATTTAGGCTTCACTGGTTAACATGAAGAATCGCTGCCCTATATTTACCGTCTGACTTGCAAAGTCATGACTCTGCCCCTCACCCCTTCCTCTTCCCTCTCTATCCTCGTCTCACTCTCTCTCAGACGGGATTAAATAAGAACCTGCAGGGAATAGACAGTATATTTTTGGGCTGATGCGAGTTGCAGTGAGAGTGAGGGAGAGAAAGAGAGAGCGACGGTGCTGCAGGATGACTGAAATAACTGCAGTCTCTCACCAGTGGCTCATTTCAGCCTCATACAGCGAGAGTGAGGAGAATCCATCTGGATGACTATGTGTGTTACTTGTGTGACTGAAACGACTGAAACAAAGAGACAGCAAAGAGACAGCAGGTAGAGAAAGAGAGAGAGAGAGATATAGAGAGAGGGAGAGAGACAAAGGGGAGAGAGAGGCTGGACTCTGTCCTTCACATTTCACTACTTGCTGCTACCAGGCACACACACACATGTGTGACACACACATCTGCCAACCAAGATCTGTCCCAAATTCCACCACTCAAGGACTAAATATGATTCTCTTAAAATCAGTCCCAACAGTGCACAAGAGTTTTTTTTTATTTTTATGTACACATCCAAAGTAGTGTCCTTATCAGCACACTGACACATTTTACTGGGAATTTATAAAGCCACACATTATAAATGTCTGTTTCAATGTCTAAAGCCTTAGGTGTACTTTTAGCGAAACAAATTCCATGAGGCTTGGGAGATGCAGGAAGTTTCGTGTGTGAAAGAAAGTTCTGCTGAGTTACAGACGGAACAAAGCTTGTGCTTGATTGTTTTCTCTGCAGTCTTGTCATATCGATTCTAAAATCCATGAAAATGTCAGCTCCACAAGATGTATACCAAGTCCAAGTTCATGCTGCAGTGAATTAAATTACTTCAAGGCTTCTAGCCTCCATCATCTCATGTTGTAAAAAATGTTTTGGGGTTATCTTGTGTTGTTGGAAACACATTGTGTAAATAGTGGTTTAGCAAAAGTTAATGATGAGATGTAATCTAGGGTTCGGGTTAGAGCAGTAATATGGTGTGATATATACCTCTGAAGGTGTTCTGTGGTATATAGCACCAAAACTTTGGCAGAAAATCATTAAAGTCCTATAAGTTACTATGTGGAGTCTTCATGTAATAGGCTTGGTCCAGCACATCTCACAGAGGCTTGATCAGATTGAGACCTGGAGAATTAGGATGCCAACAAATTGAATTCTTTGTTATGGTCCTCAAAACAATTGCTGAACAATTTTGCGGTTTGGCTGTGTGTATTATTCCGCTGCAAGAGAATACTGCCGTTAGGTAATACTGTTGACCTGAAGGATGTACGTGGACTACAACAATGTTTAGGTAGATGGTACATGTCAAAATAACATCCACATGAATGCCAGGACCAAAGGTCTCCCAGCAGAGCATTGCGCATAGCATCATATTGTATATGCCTTCTTCCCACAGTGCATCCTGATGTTTCTCTTCCCTAGGTACAGTGATGCACTACTGGGCATCTACTGTATGTGACGTTCAAATGTGATTCATCAGACCAAACCACATTCTTCCACAGATCCATAGTCCAGTTCTGATGACTATTGTAGGCACTTTCCATTGTGGACAGGGATCAGCATGGGTAATCTGATTTGTGCGCAGCTATGCAGCCCCATACCCAGTCAGATCCTACATTTGCCCATTTTTTCTGGTTCAAACACATCAACATTAAGAATTGACTGTTCTCTTGCTGCATAATAAAATATATATAACGCAACACTTCCTATAGCCCGTATCCAGACGAATATGCATACAAATAGCTCTTGTCTGGTGGAAACCATGTGTCTAACATCGTCCATCTGTCTCCAGGTCCCTCTATGACAGAGCACCTGGTCAAATGCTTAATTGCTGTACAGTATATGCTGATAATAAACTGGGAACTTCTGACACATCAAATTAAAATAAAAATTTTATTTGTCACATACACAGTCATACACAGTACGATATGCAGTGAAAAGCTCATATATGCATACATGTTTGTCAGACACTAAATAGCATTAATGAAATCAAAGCTCAGTAACTTACTGGATGTTACTCACAGGAGTGTTTTTTTTAAACACTGAGTCTCAGTTTTTAAATTCTATTTATACTGCAGTGGCTACAGTATGTTGCATTAAAATTTCAGTGACCTTGAATGTGTGTGTTGGGAGATGTAGCCCATATCTAAGATATTTGTATGAGTCACATTAGTTGAATCTGGCACCACTGCGGGCCTGGATCTGAGCGAAACTCCCCAAACAACTACCTTCAGGAGCGATGATCCTTCTAGGCCTCCCTCTAAGATGTGGGCCTGGTCAGATGGGGATAAGTGCTGTGATAAATGCTTCTTTCAGCTTAGTGAATGCCTGCTGTGCTATAGGATTCCCCCTCAATCGTTTGGATGTTCTATTTAAAAGATGATTGGAGATGAAGTTCCTCCAAAACGTTCGCCAAAAATTTTCAAAGCCCAAGGAAGAGTTTAGCTTTTTGATCGATTTCAGTATGGGACAGTTTATAACAGCTGCTATCTTTGCCTGGAAAGAAACTTTAGTATGTAGCTGGTTGTCCCATACTGTAGGTAGGTTAAAATGCTCTTGACATGACCAATGTGAGTCCTTAGGTCAAGGGAGTATATTAGGATTTTGTGGATATGGGAATCACAAATTTTCTTAATATTTCTCTCAGAATATCATTTATGAAACATTCAATAACTGCAGGTGCTAAGGGTATTCTGTGGGGCATCAGAATCTGAGGATATGGAAGAGTGGATGTATCCTTGCCAAAGCGATTCAGAAATGTATTCCTCAATAGCTTTTGTTTCCTTTCGTAAAAGGGGCTGTCGGGGAATAGCGCCTTCCTGAAGTTCAATAGTACAGTATAGTCATGTGGTTGGTGAGTAAGCACTTGCTTTCAACTTGCTGAATACTTCCTTAAAAAAGTTGAATATAGAGAGAACAGCTGTTAGTGTTGGCAAATCTCTACTTTCGGAAGATTGGTGAATCATGTTTGTTTCATCCATGGGAAGCCTAGGAATGAGATATCCTCATAATGTAGTGCTCCAATCCTTAGCTAAATTTGTTCAGTGCGAATGAGTGACTGATCCTCCTCCAGTGGATCCTCCATCCAAGGCTTCAATCTGTAGCGGGTACTGTAGCAGAATTAGTGGAATTTGGTGTTCTACAGAAGAGCATTGATCGGACAAAAAAACACTTTTTCTGAACTCTTAGGGAGGCCTTGAGAAAGGAATCATCTTTTTTTCTGTTCACTAAGATGCCTTGACCAGAAGGTGCTGTTCATTCAAATGTGGGTTTATGCCCATTGGTTTCTCACAGGGCAACTGTGGTGAAGACATGTTCCCTTCAGCATCCCTGTTGTTTGTCCTCAGCAATTTTGACCCTTCCAAGTTGCACAGGTTCTGGATGTTTAAGACGTTGCTGTGTCACTGATACCGGCTTTCTCAACATCAATCCATCAAGATGGCTCGTCATGTCAATAAATTCATTTAGGGATGCATTATCTCTTCACTCGTGTTCAGTCAGTATTTCTCAACCGAGTCCTCTATGAAAGTCTCCCTTTACTGCGGGCTAGTTCTACTAAGGTGCAAAAATTAAGAGCATATTCAGCAATGCTATGTTTTCCCTGCTGCAAAAGCAGATTCTTAGCCACTGGTCAAATATCTGTTTCAAGATTTCTACAAAACAATCAAATGAGGCATTCTGGTTCCAAACAGCTGCAGCCCCCTTTAAAACATTTCCAGTGATCACAATGATGAAGTGATTCTCCCGTTCGCTGACATTTTCCTGCTCAAAAACGGAAGTGAGCATGGTAGAAGATGTTGGAGCATTCGAGAATATTGGTGCAGTTACTTTGTGCATCATTGGTGGAAGCTGAGCATTTAAATACCCTGGGAGTTGTTTAATCTTTTCCTGCAAGATATTGTCATGGTTCATTTAGAACTTGGGCATGACTCAGAAGTGCTTCTCACGTGTTAAACTCTTCCACTGTGCCCAAGGTTGGTGAAGTATACGATCAGGATGATAAAAAGACAAGGCTCAAGTGTTGGTAAATGTTAAATGGATAGCTACAACTGGCTGTCAGGGATAACCCCTGGAGGGGTCTCCAGGAATTCTGTTTGCTCCAACATCCATGTTTGAGAACATTGTTTGCTCCACTGTCCAGATTCAAAGACATTGTGTTTGCTCTACCAAGATGCGAGGACAAAGTGTTTGCTCCACCATCCAGATATGAAGACACTGTATTCGCTCCACCACCCGGGTTTGAGGACTTCAAACTGTGCCAAGTTCCAATTCCGTCTCCATGTTAAGCCCCAGTTCCACCCTCATGCCAAGTTTCAGTTTCGTTCCCATGCCAATTTCCGGTTCCAGTCTTGTATTCATGTATTTTCCAACCTCGTCTTCAAGCCCCCACCCAGTCCCAAAGCTCAGTAACAAAGCCTCAGTGTTGTAGAGCCTGGCCATAGGTTTTACTGTTTGTAGTCTCAATTTTACAGTCCAGTCTTGTGTCACAGGTGTTCTATATTAGTTTCTTAATGAGTAGTATAATACTGTAAACACTAGTCTGGAGTCTCCTATAGTGTCCTTGTCTCACATCTGTTGTTGTTACGAGTACATTTTATGACACAGGTCTTATATGTACAGTAGTCTGAGAAGGAAGATATTTGCAAAATAGCAAAAATTCACCATGTGAAGGGTTTTTCCAGATCGCCACACATTTACAGAAATAACATGCTCATAAAATTGAAAAGCGTTTGACACGACATATTCTCTGGCAGGATAAAAACAAAGTTAGATCATTCTAATCCCTTGGAGAGCACAAATGCTCAGTCTGTCAGTGTTAGTGTATCCTCTTACTTTCTGACAAGCCTGTCTCTGATTAGTGAGGAGAAACAGCACAGAGCAGTCAAATCCTCAAAAGCACTAAAATTAACCATGTAGTTGACCGTGTAGTTTTATCAGAACAGGTAGATGACCTAATCTGATAAAAAAAAAATTTAAAAAGGCATTTCAACTCTGAACAGAGTGGAACCGAGCTGAAAATATAGAAAGAATATTATAGAGAAGACTAACCATAACTACAGGAAGTGGGGGTGTCGCATCAAGGGACTGTACCCCTTACTTTTACTAAGGCTACGTGTTGCATTGATGCAAGGGTAAAATCCTCAGTCAGACATAAGGATGCATAGTGCAGAGAGCTGTTTTTCTCCAAGGAAAACATATCAGGGCTTGTTTCTGCATATTTTATGGACATAGCATCTGGTTTCATATTTAAATTCATACGTTGGAGTAGATAATAGTGCTAACAGGACTAACATTAAGATCACATGTGACAGCCAGCAAATATTAAGTTAGTGTTTGTGTGCAAATCTGTTCCATAAAGCTCATCTTAAACCGGCTGGAAATATTTTCTCTGCTACAGCAAGTTATTAGTAGTAAATCCAAGCTTCTTTCTTAGGTGGACACACGTGCATACAGACACACAGACAGATACTGTACACACACGCACATACACACACATACAGTACATACATACATGCATGCATGCATACGTACATACATACTTACACACGGTGCTTCTGTAAATTTTCAGTGTGATGCTTTAGATGCTGGTTTCCCCTGACCGAGTGTAATAATTCACACAATTGGGTTGAATTTCCCTATTTTGCACAAAATGGAAGGTGACATTCTCCAGTCCCCCTGGTGATTACGCCCCTGCATTGATGTGTTATTATAGTAGACAAATAATATTAAATAGTAATAAAAATATGTGACAAGAAAAAGTGCTGCACTCCCACCTTCTTATGGTTATGAATATTAGAAAACATTATAATAACTAACAGTGAATATAATGTTTTAATGCTTACAGATATTATATTGAACACTATCATTAACTACAGCTTTAAGGTGATTAAATAAAGGTAATAAACAGGTAGCACTGCAGTTATATTCAAACTCTCCATGACATAATCAGTAATCCCCACTATAGGACCCACTAAAGTTTGCATACTGTCCACATTGTACAACTGAGGACACCATCACACACTATGTACAGACAGTCCCGTGACATCTGAACATCAGGAAGGGAAAAAAGCACAGGTCCTTAAGTACAGGTCATCATTTAACTCTATTATCCCCTACAAATTTATCCCCCTACCCTAAGAGGATATGGGAGGTAACCAGTCTTTATACCAGTGGATCTCCAATTTCCTGACTGGTAGACCATGAACAATACAGATGGACAGACATGTCTCAACGTCCCTCACACTCAGCACTGGAGCCCTCCAAGGCTGTATCCTGAGGCCCCTTCTATACCAACTGTACACCTATGTAGAGCTGCATAGCCACTGGCTGCATAGCCACTTCAAACAGTACGTACAAGTTTGCTGACAACGCTGTTGTGGTGAGACTGATCTCTGATAATGTTGAGAAGGCTTACCTGGAGGAGATTAAAAACACATGTCAATTGGGCAATTGTATTCCACTCTTACTTGCAAAAATGTTCCAGCTCTATCAAATTGTGAGGGAAAGTTTCATGCATGATAAAATAGAATTTTGATAGAATTTATATCAATGCTCTGATTGTGCATTTCTTACATTTTGATCTTCTTCTTCTGAAGCCATTTCTTTTGTAGACCTGGATTTGTGCTTTGGGTCATTATCTAGAAGGCAGACCTTTTTCTTTATCTTCATTTGTCTTATAAAGTCCTGCAGATTTGTGCTAAAATAGATTGCTAATTGGAGCTATGCATCATACAGTGCTTCCACCACCATGCTTCACTGTGTGGTTTGACTGATAAACATCCTGGTTACAGTGCGAAGGATTTATTTATTTATTTATTTTTTGAATTATAGCTCTACATTGGTTGTACGTAAAAGTTCTTGTTTTCAGCAGCCCATAATAGTGTGCCACAGGGTTTAGGGTGATTTACAGTATGCAGGCTTGGATGCTTTTTCTTGTCAGAATGTGCTGTCCTTTAGCCATACTGCCCAACAGCCCTGGACTTATGAAGAATAAGAGACTGTCAAAAGCCCCATTTAAAAAGGCTATGCATACCAGCTTATTGTACGTTTTATAATTTTTATTATTGTTTTTCTCTGAATAGTTTCTATTTACTTGAACATTTTGGCTGCTATATAACCGTACAGGTGGAAAAGATCTGGCATGGTTCATCTTAGTTGAATTTTTGTTTGTCTTAACAGGGGTGTGTAGACTTTCTATATAGTATATACAGTATACTGAATTTCTAATAAAGTATTCTAAATTACACAAAACATTTTTTGTTTACCCTCACCAAATCACTCTTTTGCTATTTCTCTTTTTCTGTAACTCTTCTTCTTGTCACTGTGTCTCTCTCTACATATTTCCAAATTGGCAGAGAAAAAATAACAGAGAATTTTTATTACTAGAACACTGATTAGAACATTCATTATGTATTTGGCAGATTATCAGAGAATTAGACTGTTACATTCCTACTTCTTAAAAAAACATCTAGTGAAATGATGATTTTCATCAGCATGTCACACAAACATTTCCAGTTTATAAAAAAGTGTTTATGCATGATGTGTATAAATGTTCTTACTCTTCTGGTGCATATTCATGAATAAATGACAACAATCCTGTAAGTTCTAGTAAAGATGGAAGAAAATAGCATAATTTTTCAGCTTTTTCTTTCTAGCCTCAGGTTTTCTCATAATAAGTTTATATATTCGCTATCAATAACATTTTGGAGGCAAAAAACCTAATAAAATCACACTTTGGTCCAATTTATTCAGTGGTTGCAACATTTCACATTAGTAAATAATATTATCATTCAACCAAACTGAACACACATTCTGGAACTGCAGTTGGAAATAAAAACATGATGTTAATTTATTATTTTACTGATTTCAATGTTAATTCAACAGTTCTCTTAAAGTCTAAAGCCTTGTGATGGCCTAATTGTTGTTCAATTGTTGTGTGTGAAAGAGAGAGAGAGAGAGAGAGAGAGAGAGAGAGAACTGCATTTCATAACAGAATATACAAACATGTGATAACATTTGCTAATGTTTTATAAATGCATTACTTTTTCATTCTTTATTATTTAATATTCATATATAATTATACCATTTTCTTCAAGCAGTGTAACATTTTGTCCAGACCATTTCTCCTACTGATGAAATGGCAATAAAATGGCAACAAAAAAAAAATTTAATTATTGAATCAAACAGGCATAAAGATTACTTAATATTTAATATAAAATGAGATTGAGAACAAAAAAAATACAGATAGCATACTGAGATCTTGACACTGATTCAGAGCAATTTTTGGAACTTCAAAGTTGTAATGACACAGGTGTGGAATAAATTATATCACGTGCTGAGAGTTGACCTGCATCAATCCTATTTTCACACACCAGAAACAAAAATAATTCATGAATTGCATTTTCAGTAATGAATCCACCGTGAACACTACTGCTTCAAGAGGCCTTAAAGTCAGCAGGGTATAAAAAATAAAAAAATAAAATAAAATAAAAACCAAGACCGTACTCAGGAAAGATCGTGTCATGGTGTAATGATTGGGAAGCCTCTATAGTTTCCTTTCTTTAGACCAATATCACCCACACACACATACACACATGCACATGCACACACAACCCTTTCAGCAATACTTTATCTCCCCCTTGCCTCCTACACACATTATTACACAGTGACAGGTCATTTCATGCACACACTCATACACACTCACAGGGGGACTGCAGTCTCTGCATTGCAGCTCTGAAATACAAATATTAGCCGCATGTTCTTTGACTTTGGTTTCAGGTGAAAGAATTGTCACCCACAAGACAGGTCATCTTCAATAAATGTTAATTGGGGATTTTAGCAGATTTAATCTTAAATTCATATGAAACATCAAGCTGTAAATTATAGATTGTATCATAAGTAATAAACTGTAATGTTAAGTTAAGTTAAGTTAAGCCTTTATTTGTCACATATACATTACAGCACAGTGAAATTCCTTCTTCGCATATCCCAGCGTAACTGGGGTCAGAGCGCAGGTCTTGTTAACACCTTATTTAAAGAGTACTTACAGCGAGCATACTGTACATAATGTTCCTAAGCATTAAATAAATAAGATATAAAGCAAAACTGTAGAATTTCAAAGAAATTACTTGATTTACGTAATTCATTCTTGATTGAAGTAATTCATTCTCCTGGCATATGAACTTCATGAATAAAATTCACTGGAATGGCACTTTATAATAGATGTTTATAGATAGTATAACACTACAATATAGGCACTTTATAATAGATGTTGGTAAGCCATTTAAAAGCTGTATTTACTGTATCAACATCTTGGAGTGACAAGGAATTCTCATGGGTGCTCTGCTTGCATAAACATCTATTATAAAGTGCCAGGAGAATGAATTACTTGAATGTATTTAGACAAACGGTTCAGTCCATCCAGTTAGTTGCATTTACAACACTGTTACAGTATGTGTTAAATAATATTTAACAACTTAAAGTGGCATCAATATCTTGTTAACAAATATAATTTTGCAATATAAGGGTAAAAATGATAGCACCTTCTGCATCAGTCTACCCATAATGTAATTAATGTGCCTTTTGTGCCTTTCATGTAAAATCATATACAGTATAACCCTGTTTTTTTCATAATCCTTTAATAATTTCACAACCACTGTTTTATGAAATATTTATGCACGTGTTCCTACTTTTCTGTAGGAACAAGTATCTCTCTGTTGGCACTCAAAGAACGGTCATGCTGTTGCCCTCTTGTAAATTGCTGCCTATAAGGACATTTTATTTATACATGAACAACACAATCTATACTGTATTACTGTTTTTATTGCAAGTAGCTGCTTATACACACACACACACACACACACACACACAGACCAGCAGTGCTATGATTCATGTGTGAGGGTGGATTGGAAATCTCTTACTACAGTCAGATTGCCTTGTCACTTTCCTTTTATTTACAACGTAATATTGCGGTGAACTGCAGACTCATGTTACGTCTCTCAGTATTTCTCAAGCTATTTAGAAAATCCAGACATTTTTACTTATTGTTCCTGCTGCTGCCTGGATCAAGGTGCGAAAGAACGCTGCAGTGCCTGTTGCCGCAGTGCCAGTTCAGATTACAGCAGCCTTGTGACTCTACAGGTTTCTGATTGTGTGTGTGTTTTTATTCCATTTGAATAGTAGTAGTCATGTAGTCATAGGTGCTGCATCAGTCTTTGTTCGCTCTGTGTGTGTGTGTGTGTGTGTGTGTGTGTGTAGTTCCTCACTAAAGTAAACTCGGGAATGAAATGACATGCAAGCACTCTGAAATTTGCAGCAGGGAAACATGGCTGAATGCACATGAAGAACCCCATAGGACATTTTTGTGAGGGTTTGATAAAAAGTAATACCTACATACTCTGTGGCCGGATATGTAAAACACCTCCAGCATATTTCAATTCTTCCATTCTCCCACTTCTGCTCTCTTTCCATCTCTCTATGTGCTGATGCATTGTGCTCAGCAGACGTCATCTCGTTACTTCCTCCTACTGTTCTCTCCCACACATACACACACACCCCTTTTGCTAATGAATGAGTGGGAGAAGACTCTCATTTCCATTATGTGCTGCTCCAGCTTCAGCATGCCTCTTAAACAAAGCCTGCTATTTTCTCCTCGCTCATTTTCCATCACCTTCTCTCGCCCAAGTGCACACGCTTGTTGAGGATTAAATTGATAATTAAATCCTTTTCTCAAATACAGTCTTGCTGTGTTGCAGGGAGAAATTAAAAACCATGCACTGAAGTCATTCCCCTGTGGACTGCAGTGGAAAAATGGATCGCAAAGTCAACAAAGCACATGGTTGAGTAACAGTCAAAGAAAAATGCCTTGAGCGTGACCAATGCAGCAAAATAAAACAACACAGGCACGGGGCTGAGATGGATTTATATTCATATGGGGGTTTTGTCATATAGTGTGCTACACTGCTTTAAAGCAGCACTAAGAGTGCAAACCTTACACTCGTTTTTAGGTTTTTAGGTTGCATTAGAGCAACTTTTTCAATTTGGTTGTTATTTTTAGGAAACCTATTTCGGATCTTCTATTTAAAATGTTAACTGTTCTGTTTAAAGACAGAAGCCCCCCCCCCCTTACTTTCTAGACAATCATGATAGATAGCATACCATTAGTTTGCAATTACTAGCCTAATGGTGTTGCATTTGTTTACATTGTCAAGTACTGAATGCAGTTGTCTAATGTCTGTAAGATTTATAGTGGACACAAATGATTTGTTGTAATTTAACAACCGAGTTACCAGATGCACTGATACAACATATAGAATGTGCCTACAGAATTCCACACCAAAAGAAAATCTAGAGGTTGAACACAGAAAAAAAGGGTTCAAATGGCACATAGTGCACTGGCTAAAGAGTTTTGACATTTTATAAATCATGTCTGGGTACAGCCATGGCCAAAAATTCTGAGAAGGACTCAAATATGAACTTGAATGACAAATATATTCAAAATTTGCTGCTTGTGTTTTTAGATCTTTTTGTCAGATGTTACTATGGTATATTGAAGTATAATTGTATGTAATTATACTTCAGTATACCATAGTAACATCTGACAAAAAGATCAGCCTATAATTTGTAGTGCTTGAAGTTTGTCAGAATTTGTGGGGTTTTGTTTGTCCACCCACCTCTTGAGGACTGACCACAAGTTCTCAATGGGATTAAAGATCTGTAGAGTTTCCTGGACATGTTTTGTTCTACAAGCCACTTAGTTATCACTTTTGCCTAATGATAAAGTGGTTCATCTTGCTTGAAAAGGGCATTGTTTATTACCAAATAGTTCTTGGATGGTTGGGAGACGTTGCTTTTTTTTTTTTTTTTTTTTTAAGTAAAAACGCTCTCTAGGCTGAGATGCAAAAGAAAACAATTTTACCCCAGTCCTCAGCAGTCCAATCCCTGTCTGTCCCTGATGTTTTTCCTGGTGAGAAGTGTCTTTGTTGCAATTCTTGAAATGTATGCTAGTGAGCGCTACCATCAGCCCTGTGTCATGCCAACTGTAAAACATCCTGAGACCATTCATGTGTAATGGTGCACTAGGAAGTGTTCCCTTATAGCTCCAGTATGAATAGTTGTCCTGTGTGTCACATCCTCTTTCTTTCATTCTTTTCTTACATTCTGGCAGGTAATGTGACTACTCCAAATTGTCCCTACATGTGAAGAGGTGTATGAATGTATGTGTGCATGTTGCCTTGCAATGGACTGGTGTTGTATTGGCATTACACACAGTATATTCCTGTCTGACATCCAGTTCAGTTTTCTTCGGTTTAATGTTCTTCCATGAAAAATAATTCCCATTGTTTAACTGTAAAAAAAAAAAAAAAACCAGCACCGGTGGTTGCCAGAATAATTCCATAGAGAATAAAGTAGAAATGTAAACAACTTTATAGAACGTCCTTTAAATTAACAGTTTAAAACGGTTTTCCTTCTTTTAAAAATTATGTTGTTTCCACAATAAATACAGGGATCTGTGGTTTCCATAATAATTTCATTTAAAATACAGTATGAATAGAAGCAACATTACATGTTAAATTTTTAACCGTGAAACCAACAGCTTTTTCCTGGTGGTGCGGTGATACAGTATAGTAGTTAGTACTGTAACTTTACACAGCCCAAAGACTTGCATTAGGCTAACTGGCATTTCCAATCTACCTATAGTGTGTGAGTGAGTGTGTGTGGGCGTGTGTGCCCCACGATGAATTGGCACTCCATCCAGGGTGTACCCTGCCTCATGCCCAGGTCCTCTGGGATAGGCTCCAGGCTTTCTGTGACCCTAAACAGGATAAGCCATACATAGAATGAGTGAGAGCTTTATCACTGTAGAATTAACATAAAATTGTGGGGTGCTTTTTAGTAAGGGTTACTTGAATTCCATTTCACTCATATCTGTTGAATCAAGAAATCACTTAAATAGAAGTTGTCTGACAAAGTGAAGCACTGTAAAAGATCTCAAAAGCAACAAATCATACCACTATCTAAAGTAATTCAAGTGATTTATTTTAAATTCAATTAAGTAACTGCAGGCTTCACTTGCCTTAGTCAGGGTCAGTATTCATGATCCAACAATAGGAAAGAGCAAAAATGATATCCGTCATGTTCGGGTGGTAATGGCGGATGTTGTCGCCGTGGGCGGATAGAGCAGGCATAAACGCAGAGGGGTTTTGCAAAAAAAAAAAAAAGTGTCTTTTAATAAGGGCAGTCACAGGATATAAATAAAAAAAACAAACCAAGAAACAAACTCAAACAAAACTCAAACATAGGGTGAAACATGGGCTCTCTGGCAAGACACAGGCTCAGGGACACATACAGGCTCTAATACTTGGGACACTTAAACGCTCTGTGTTGTGACACAGGCTACAAGACACATAGGCTCTAAGGACACACACACACTAAGTCGGGAGCTGACACGAGATCAGACTACACTAGCCACACGAAGGGACTATAGACAGACCGAGAGACACACACACACACTAAGAGACGAGGGAGGCCTTGAGACACACACACACACACTAAGAGACGAGGGAGGCCTTGAGACACACACACACACACACTAAGAGACGAGGGAGGCCTTGAGACACACACACACTAAGAGACGAGGGAGGCCTTGAGACACACACACACTAAGAGACGAGGGAGGCCTTGAGACACACA
>JAQMYL010000018.1:10937188-10950178 GCA_030014365.1 Clarias pachynema
CCGCCGAAACTCATCCAGTGAGAAACGTTCCGCGGTGCAAAAATAAGTGCGATTAAAATGCGTTAAAAAAATTTAACACGTTATTTTTGTGTAATTAATTAATCTAAATTAACGTGTTAAAGTCCCGGCCCTAAATAAAATATAACAGTTGGTCATCCCTTATTTGTTCCATTGATTGATTTGGAAGACAAATCCGTTGAATCATCATGTCTGCGGATAAAATGTTTAAATGTGGGTTTGCATTGTGTGATTGTGATTGGCTGTTCAAGCTGGGATAGCATTGAACAGATGGACAAATACTGTGCGTTTCAAATTGTCTGACATTTTACCCTTAAAATCCAACTAGTGTATGCCTGTTACCTATTCACAGTTGTGCTGTGTCCTGTTTAACCATAGATGGATATGTACCTATTCCAGAGAATCTGCTAATTCTGCTGCTGGATTAGCAATTTAAATTCTGACAGTCTTTTATTTAATGGCTTTGCTTGCTAACACAAATGGTCATGCTGGTGTATTTAACCTGTGATTAAGCTGCTCCTGAAAGTTTCAGATTTGAAGAGAGATGTAGTATGATACATAGAATAATGCAATTTATTTAAACCTGACTGTTCCAATGGAATGGTCAAAGTGTTTACAGATTTGTGATATAGGATGTAAAGAACTTTACTGTTTAATTTGCTTTAAGAAATGAAATAAAACAGTTCCTCCACAAATCATTGAGTCATTTTTCTCATTAGATAAAAAGAACAGTGGCATCCATATTGGTCCACAAAAATACACATCCTGAATAATACAAATGTGAAAGAAAAAAATAATAAATGCAAATGTCAGTGTAAAAGCCCATCTTCTACTTGCAGGTTAAAGTATTGTGTTAGATGATAGGAGGCTTGTAACTGCAGCTAGCAAATGTAGGATTGCAGAACTGGAACTCTACCTTCAGAACTGGTATAACTTTGATGTGCCTTGTAAAGTGGTCAGAACAATGAGTTTTTACATACAGTGGGTGGGATGGAAAAAAACAATGCACACATTTTTTTCACTTTTAGTTGCCCTATAAGCTGAAATAAATCTGCTTAGTAGGCAAAACCTAACAACATTTATTTTTTATTTTCAACATAATATTTGTTTAATAAATTTGCATCCCTATAAATATAGTATTCCTAGAACAAATTCTCGATTCACCAATTGCCTTCGCAGTCACATAGTCAATAAACTTAATAGGATGAATAAAAATCTATTTTAAAATTGAATGTTGGAAAGAAAAAAGCAATTTCTTAAAATGAAGAGTCCTGTTCAATGTTTGCACAAAGACATCTAAACAATGTTGCCAGAAACTGGCAAAATGTTGTTTTTCTTGTTTTGTTTTTTTTGCTAAAATGAAATCAATATGTCGTTATCATGGATGCCAGTACAGCACTCACTAAAATCACTAAAACAGCACCATCCCATGGTAAAGCATGGTGGTGGAAGCTTAATGTTTCTCTGAAAGGCCTACAGAACTGTAGTAAAATGTGTACTGGTCAGCGCTACATTGTCACAGTGTATTGTATATTGTGTCGTGTTTGTTACTGTTTGCACATTTGCGCGACATTTTCTGTTGTTGTTTTTTTGTGTCTTTTGTATAGTTCTTTGCTAGTTTTGTTAATTTATGTTGTACTGTATGTAGCACCTTGGTCCTGGAGGAATGTTGTTTCGTTTCACTGTGTACTGAATTGTATATGGTTGAAATGACAATAAAAGCCTACTTGACTTGACTTGAAAACGGGTAAATAAAATCCTTTTTAACAGACTCTGTCCCTAAGTGTTAAGGCCTAAGCCTCCATGGAGTCTATCTCCTTCCACCTCCTCTCTGGTCTCAATCACTACAGCCATGATTCTTTTCAAAGGTAAAGTGCAGATCACACATTTTCCTTATTAGGTTAATTGAAGCTCTTGACTGTATCTGCGTGATTTTATACAACATGCTGCTGCCACATGATTGACAGAATGGATAACTGCATAAATTCATAAAGATTAAAGTGAACAGTGAATGTAGTTTTTTTATCAGGGGCAAACACACTTCGAGATGCCTAAAGTGCAACTTAAGATGGTAAGTCATCAATTAATCTGTGACATGCTAAAATGCAATCATATGAATCACAACCATATTGAGTTTACCATTTGTCTGGTAAACATTTTAGACCTTTGTGACATGACCGAATGAACTCCCATTTGCTAACTAACTGACATTATGCACATTTTTAGTGAAAGTAACATAAACCTTGAAGAATTTGGATTTGCAGGCTGTGATGAAACCGTTGACATCCTAATGCACATCCAGTGACCTGTACTTTCCCTGAAGGTTGTGAAACATTCTGTGAGGGCCAAAGTGACCCATGGCTGGAAAGATGTGAGCACATTTGATCAAACAGTCTTGTAACTTGGTTGGCACAAAATTTCTTACCTTGGGGCATTTTTTTATGGATTTGGGCAATGTTGCTAATGTCCTGACGGAATGATGGTGTAGTGGACTGTAGACTGTCGCTTTGCACCTCCACGGTCCAGGTTCGATTCCCGGCCATGTTTGATTCCCCTCTCTGTGTGCATGGAATTTGCATGCTTTCCCTGTGCTTTGTGGGTTTCCTCCCAAAGACATGCAGGTTAGGATAATTGGCTTTCCCAAATTGCCCATTGTGTGTACCCTGCAATGGATTAGCGCCCTGTAACTTGCCTCATGCCGTCCTGGGTCTCCTGGGTTAGGTTACAGCCCCCAGAGACCCTGTATACAGGATAAAGGGCTACAGTAGAAGCGTGCGTAAGATCATTTTTGCAGCTAATGATTACAGCAGTGTTAATATGTGATTCTGTAAAGGATTATATTAGAAATCTAGCATCCAACACGGGGGGGAAACTCACTCATACAGACTAGATTTACTTAGTAATGCTTTATATAGCAAAATAAACGCTTTTCCATTTTATTGTCCAGGTCTCTCATCGAGAGCTTGCATCTTGAATCAAAGAAAAAAAGCCCCGCCTACTGACGTTTGTAATTGGTTGATTTGCCTGTCCTGTTTGTCGTCTCGGCTATTTTATTGGTCGGTTGTGGCGCGTCATGTTAATTCGTTTGTAGCAGCGCCAAACTCTACAGGTTGCTATTGTCAGTGTAGAAGTAATTTATATGTGTTAACTAAAGCTGGTATTTTGTCTTTTGTTGTGTTTGTGTTGTTATTAGATGAGAATGGCTTTGCAAAAACATTGTAATGTCACTTTTAATATCTCGTCATTTAAATTTGAGTGAAGAACGCGTTTCGAGTGAGCAGTAGCTTGTCGAGGCGGCCTGCAGGGAAACACTGAAGCTCAGCGTACACAGGCGGTGTTTATTTATCTCCGTATCACCGGTGAGTGAGGAGAGCTCAGAGCTGCCCCTGAATCCGCACGACGGGCTTCCTGAAAGGAAGAATAGTTTTTAGTTTGTTAGCTAGTTGGCTAATTTGGGTAGATTTTACCGGTATTTTAGCTAGTTTGTTATAATCTTTGAATATTGCGTCTCTTCGTTTCTGTATGGTACTACCAGCGTTATTTTAAAATAATAATGTGGTTAATGGTGTGTTTTGTGCTTTAAGTGCAAGAAATGTCGCTGTGGCGTCACATAGTTGATAAACAGAAGGCTAGCCATGCTAACGGCCTGGGCGACTGTGTTTGTGCCGTTGCTAAGAGTCAACCCGCTCTGCTGGGACTGGACGAGACTCCGCCCACACGTTCCCCAGAGGAGAGCTTATTACAGCACAGTCCAGTGTCCACTGCAGGTAAGATAAAGTAATCACGTTTCACCTGTAAGTGTGTGAAAAGGACACAAAATGCGACCTTGGACCACTGAAGGGGTGTCCAAGCTTTTGACTGGTAGTGTATTATACATGCATGTTAGATAGATAGATAGATAGATAGATAGATACTTTGTTTTATATATACACACTTTATGTATATACTTTATATACAGTGTATAATTATTATACACAATAATTTTACCTTAAAACTTTAACAGGATTTTTTCCAGACACCTTAAAACCTATCAGTAAAAATTTCTATTGACGGTTTTAACCCTTGGGGATGAATACTCGCTCACAATTCCGCAAATTTTGGAAAAAGATGATGAGCATGCACTTGGTCGAGCTGTGAACCTGACTTGCCTTTTCCGGTTGGAGAGAGGATGGGCTCTTCCACAGTTGCTTTATCTCAGGGCCGTACCAATACATCCACGTTTCAACACGGGTAACGATCCTCTACATGAGGGACTGGTCATCCATGGGAGTTCTTGGCAGACTAGGACACAATGTTCCTTCATTCTTTTTTTAAATACTACATGATTAGTGAAACATGAAACATAAACAATGAGGGTGAATTCCAGATTATTAATTGAGAACTGTTATACTGTTGCATGGGCATGTAAGTTTATGTACAGTAATAACCTGCCCTGTTAACCCTGTGCTTACTTCACCAGCAGTGATGAAGGATGCTCCTTTATCACCCCTTTGCGGTTCTCCTTGCAGTTGTGGAGCATCCTCTCGTTCTCCGTTAAAGAGCTCACTGCTCGAGCAGCTGCTCTCTCAATGTCCCTGCTCTGGGAAGAAAGGGCTCAAGCTCATACACAGCCCTACTAAAGCCATCATCACTGTTGACCGTACTACAGCACAGGTACAGTATAATAACACCATGGCTTTTTATTGGATCACAAGTCACTTAATAATATAGCCATCACAATGTGCTGAGAAAGAAGGCATGCAATTATACTGATAACACATTAATGCACACATCAGTTCACATGTCCACAAAAGTGTCAACAATAAAAATTTAAACAACAAAATGGCGTATTGCACAGTTCCCTGGACTTTGCTGTTCAGTTTTAGTAATGAGTTTTTACTTTGGTTAAGTTTGCACTTTGGTGTTCTGTTCTTTCTGCCAGAGTGTAGGACATGAGATGGGTCAGTCACTATTTTCTGTGCTCCCTTGAGTATAAGCTATTCATAAATGGACAAAAAAAAAGTGTATTCCTTTTTTTCCCCCTATGACCTTCATGCCAGTCATAACAGTGGAGGAAAGTGATGAGATATTTTAACTGAACTGGATGATTACCAAAGCATGTTTGTATCTCATAAGTGTGCATTAGATCATAATTCTAAGATTTTGTTGATCCTGTCGAATTAGTTTTAATACCAAAAAATACCTGGGGTTTAAACAATCACTGGGCTTTTTAGGTAACTATTATATATGGGTATCTATTTGAATACCCAGCATTAAGAACAGTCAGATAGAAAATGGATTAAAAGCAGTGCTGTGGATAATCACCAGAATGTACAAAAAACAGAAGTGTATTAGATCTGATGACCACACTAACACCTATATAATATGCCTATATTCATACGTGTACGCACACAAACATCCAAGCTATGAAAAGACACATATGTAAACAAAAAGTCAGAAGTTGTCCAGAAGACGATCCTATTGGTAAGTGCCCACAGTCTTCCTGGGCGGCAGTTGCACAGGTCATCATTGCGTGCAAAGGTACATTTACAAGCCTCACTTGCAGAACAGATTCTACTTGGCATAAACACAGAAGACAAGTGAGAATGCAATTCTTATGAGAGTGAGATGATTCTCAAGCTCATAATGTAAAGACCATATGCTTTGTAGTTAAAGATGATCATGTGTTTAACTGCAAGGAACAAAATGGCATGAATGGTGTTGTGCAAGCTGCAGATTAAGATTGTCTTTGATGAAGTATGTGTGTTGAAGGTGGTTGAAGTGAACAAGCAAGCCTGCAAGCTCTTTGAATACACACGCTGTGAGCTGATTGGGCAAGTGCTGACCTTTCTCCTGAAGACTAGTCAGATGACTGAGGATGTCTTGGGAGAGGAAAGCCTGGACTCTTCAGGCAACTTGCTTACTATCTCAGGAAAAGTGGTAAATACACTTTTATTATAATTTTCCCCCCAAATAATAAGTCTCATATATGCATGGGGGAGGGGGGATCCATCCAGTTTGTCAGTGTTTAATATCACATTGAGAAAAATTTGTTCCTCTTTAGTAACTGAATTATCCTGGTCAGGGTCTTGAACACTGCGTCTGAGGCTAGAATATGCCCTGAATGTGATGTCCGCCCATTTCAGGGAACCGAGCACAAACGCGTTGCTTTCATGGCCGAACAACCTGCTTAGTCTTGTAGCTTAAAATCCACTCTATATGTTTGAGAGAGAGCCACGCACTTTTATTGTCATTTACCTCTTACTTGTAGCTGTTCTTTAACATTTTGGTGTTTTCTTTTCCACTTGCAAACAAGTCTTCCTTCTTCCTTGCAGGTGAATGCAATAAGTAAACCAGGTTTTGAGTTCCCTGTGTCTGTGTGGACACGTTCACAAAATCACAAAACCTGCGAACTGCTTTTGGAAAGAGTGGAGAGGATATCGGCCCACTTCTCCTTCTCTAAAGAGGTCAGATTAATGTTTTTTGAGTGGTTTGTATTGTCTGCATGATTAGCTTGTACAGCACATTATAGGATCCATGCTACCACATAGCTTTAGCATATAGGTTGCACACTTAAGTTTGAGCACATGACAGTTTTGGGTTTGATAGAAATGTGCTATGGCTCAACTGTTGTACACTAGACTGAATATTAGTGGTCAAAATAAATAAGGACAATAATGAGTCATGACAATATGTAAATAATTGTTGGAATGGAACCAATACATACACTTAGTTGGCTAGTTAAATAGTAATGAAGCACAATGATGGTAATCGCAGTAGTAAATTTTACAAAAATAATGTATGCTTTAGGGTGGGATTCTCGGCTGTGACTCTACCTTTGCACATCTCCATGGTTACTGTCATGCTGAAGAGTTGATGGGGGTTGCAGTCACATCTCTGATGCCAACGCTTCATGTTCCACTGCAGTGTCAATCCATCCCGAAGGTCTGGAGCATACAATGACTTACAGCTGCTTGATCAAAAACATTAGTACACATGCACACACATTATCTCTCATAGTAGTTTATTGCCCAGCCTATTGTATTATGATTGTTTGATGCTGTCATTACAACAAGTACCAACCAATCTAAATAGTGTTTAAAGTACTTCTGTTCGTTTACGATGATTCTGAACACAAGTGTCCCCTTTTAGAAGCGTGTTTTCAACGTAGCAGAAAACTTGTTTTTGTGGTGCACATGGATTAAATGACTTGGTGTGTTTTTTCCCAAAGATAATGCGTGTGCAGAGGGTGTGTGTGCAGGGCAGGAACGGCACAGAGCTGTACATGTGTGTGCGACTGCGTGCCGCTGTATCCTGTGTGAAGCCATTGAGCCAGATGGGCAAATTCCCCTGTGCTGAGTCCAGTGAAATTTCACATGCAGTGTTCAGTGACACAGGAGCAGGTCCGTGTTTATTCTTTGACTCATTATTTCCACAGGCTATGCCTGATTGTGGACTAAATTACATCATGGTGCACTTTCATTTCTTTTTGGTGGCAAATGCTTGTTTTGAGGAAACTCCAAAGCTAATGTCTCAGATTTTGCTAAAGAAAAGAATTCTGATTTCTTGCTGCAGTTGGTCTACATTTAAACCTTTAGTTCTGTTGTTCTCTAGTTGTTCCTGGTGAAGGCAAATGTTCGCTCATCCCAGATGTGGTTTATTCTGGGTCACTCTGGACTTTTGTTTCCTCCAGCTGCCTTTTGACACTATACCCTAATGGCACCATTAACAGTATCAACAGCATCTATTGTCCTCTGCTGATGGGATATAGCATGACTGAGCTTGTAGGCAAGGTAATGCACTAAAATGCGTGCGGTCTCTAGCAAAGAAAAACATGCATGTCATCTAAAAAAAATGGGGGGGGGAGGGGCGGGGGGGGGGGTAAATTCGGGCAAATCATGCATTTTGTCAATTAAGTGGTTAGTATAAAGCAAAATTACCAGTAAAGTATACAGTATATTTTTAATGAAATATAAAAACCATATATAATGTGCATTTTTATCTCTGTGCATGTGTCTAGATGATCACCTTCCTGATACCAGCCTTTTACGAGGCTATGTGTTCCTTCGACAGAAGCCACAGTCTGGTATCTTATCAAGAAGACAGCTCAGCGTCTAATTCTTCTAGTAACCACCCAGGTATATTCGGTTTCTCTGAGAAATCTAGTTTCAAGTGTTTCTGGAATAGGTTTCAGAACTATTATGACCAGTATAAATTGTTTACTGAAAAATGGATGAAGGAAAATTTCTATTTTATTTTATTAGCGTTTATTTTACATGAATTTATTTTCCAGTTATTTACATTTTAATCAGGTCATAAGCATATTTTATAGCAATTAAAGCACCACCACAAAACACTTGGACATACAGCTTCAAACTGTATTGATACCCAGGAAGGTACTCGATTGCAGTGGTAGCTCAGAGGACTTAAGGTACTCAGTTACTGATAGGAAGGTCAGTGGTTTGAGTCCCAGTCGCCATTGATGGGCCCTTGAGCAAAGCCCTTAACTCTATCTGCTCCCTGGGCGCTGTATCATGGCTGACCACACGCTCTGACCCCAGTTACACTGGTATATGTAAAATAAGTTTGTTTAGAAATTATAATTATCGCGGAAGACTGAGATACGTGCTGTTCAGTAAAAGTAATGCTTAATTTTTGTTTTAATTTGCTTAATTTAATTTGAAGTTATATCTTAAACTCTTGAATTTGAAGATGTTTTTAATTGGTTAAATGATACCCTTGGCTTTTAAGTGAAGGGGGTAATATGCATCAAACACCACATGATTAACATAATGCATTAAAGAAAAATAAATAAAGTTGACTGCCTGATGGACTAATATATTCTTTCTCTGCTCCACTTAGACTCCAGCAGTTGTTCTGATAAAGGTGGAGGCAGTGTTTTAAGCCCCTCTGCTTATCTTATCTCAGGAAAGGGGAATCAAGAAACATGTGAGTACTTTCTTTTCCTGTTTATAGTCACAATTTCATTGCCATAGAGATGAATTATGGACAGTTCTTCCACATTTACTGGATATGGCTCATACATGGCAAATGTATACTTCTGAGTGCAGTTGATCATCTGTAATGTAGATTGTATGAGGAATGTACATCATTCTCATAAACCCTGGTAATGAGAAATAATAAAGCAAAAATTGGCATAGCTTGATATTATGCCCAGGTTGTCTATATAGCATGTTTATATGAAATGAACCAAATACATAATCTTTTTGTACTGTATGTTATTGGTAAGGTCCCATGATTGCGCTGGCCAAAGACAGTATGTTGGTGAAAAAGAAACAAGGTGCTGCAAAAGGAAGGCGAGCTTTTGCTGCGAGCAGAGCCAAGCAAGAGCATCAAGCTCCTTCTGCCATTACTGTTCCTGCAGTCTTGCCCATGCCCCCAAACAGGTGAATTACTAACCTCTTGCTCATGACCAAGGTCAGGCAGTATGACTCTTGAAACCATAGCATTAAAGAAGAAAGATGGTTTACCATACACACATCTTTGCTGAAATGGTTACATATTCAATGTTACGTAAGAGTCATTCAAATAGATGGGTTCTGAGTAAAATTTTAAAATCGTTTTTAAAAAATCGAATGATTGTAAATCTGTGTCTTCATGAAAAGAGTGGAATTGTTTAATGATTTGTTGTTTTGTGGTTAATTGTTTCGTGTAGTTTGGAGGACACTACAGAACTGTGCAAGGAGGCAGCTGCAGTAATAGGCCAGTGTGACGAGTCCATTCCCGACAATTCCACCACAGCTCTCCTGCATACCTTTACCTTGCTTGAGTCCCAGGAATGTTCAACCCGACTCCAGAACTCCAGCTTTGAGGTGATCTCCATTGGCAGTCGCTCATCCTCCGGGTTCTGTGAAAAGTGGGCGGGCCCTGAAAAACCAGACAACACGCAACAGGAAGTAGAATTGGAAGATTCAAGCAGCTGCTTCCTTGACCTGGATGCAAATGGTGATGCCATTGCACTTGCCATTGCAGAGCTGGAGTTAAGTGACTGTGACACGGCTGAGCTCCTGCGAACACCATCGCCTTGTGTTGTGGAGCCCGAAACCGAGCCCCCTGACCTCCCAAAGAACAAACTTGATGAACAGGAATGTTCGAGGACAGGTGTCGGCTCCTCACTGAAAGAGCGGTCACTTTTAGGGGTAAATATTGAGCAGTGGAACAATGAGTTGAAAAGTTCTGAACAATGTACTCCATTTTCAGAGCTCTGTAAAAGTGGGATGCTTTTATCAAGTAATAGACCAGCAACCTCCACCCCAAAAAAGCTGTTGTCCAGTCCTGCTACCACACTCTCCCCTCTCACACTGATGCAAGAGGGCAAGTTTCAAGCCAACTGCTATCACAGAGATGGAACACCTATTGGTATACTGTGCTATTTTTATTATTGTGTAACTTTTTATAGTTTTATAATAATTTTGTTTGATTTTTTTTCTCCATCTGTAGCACAACTCATTTTTTGTTGTATTTAATATTTCCCCTCATTTTCTACTAATCAAACCACATCAAGGATTTTTGTTATTGAAATTAAATATATAGTAGTAGGAGTAATGTCTGTGGGTCTAATCTCTGACTTGTATACTTATTTATGTCATGCAGAGGTCCAGTGCGATGTGCGCAGAGCTGCTCTCTCTAATGGTGGTGCTTTGTTCTGTTTGTGGCTGAGTGGGAGCCATATTTTCCTCCACCAGCAGGAGTCACTGCAGAGCATACAAACCTCCAGAGCAGAGTCCTCCATTGAGGATGGCCCAGACTCCAGCCTGCGAGAGGTAATCATTTGTAAGGCAAATCTCTTTTAAAGCAGTGGTTCCACTATTTACTTGTGATTTTATCTGGAGATTTCATACAAGGTTTTTTTATTTTATTTTTTTTATTTTTTTCCCCAAAGGGGAACAAGTATCCAAAGAGTGTCCGCTTTCCCTTTGCCCTTTTATTCAGGTGATCAGCGAAGCAGACTATGGTAAGAGTCTGCGTTCCTTTATGAACCTGGAGCAGTCTGGAGCATGTGAAGGACAGTTTGAAGAAGACTACCATCCACTGCGTCCCTTAGGAAAGGGAGCCTTTGGTGTTGTCTGGCTTGCCTCACGACGTCGTGATGAACAGGAGGTTAGAAAGTAGTGTTTTCAGAACTGAATGGCTGAGAGGCTTAAGGAATCAAGTCTGTCTCTTGATTTCAACCTCTTATTTCCTCACAGGTGGTAGTGAAATTTATTAGGAAGGACAGCGTGGTGGAGGAGTGCTGGGTAATGGACCCTGAGCTCGGTAAGGTCACTCAAGAAGTGGCCATACTCGCTCGGTTGCGCCACCTGAACATTGTCAAGGTACACAAGTTTTTCAGCTGAAAACCATAAACTAACCCAGTGCTTTTGGGATAAAATTTCCAGGTGTGCATCTGTAGTGATGATTGGATCACAGTGGATTGAACTGATTGTCATACGAAATAAAACAATGCCATGCATCTTGCATACACTTAAATTTACGGTTTTACAAGCAGTGTTACCCCACAGGATTGGAATATACTGTACTTGTGGTGGTAGCCAGTGGAACAGGCTAACATTACCTGCCAGGACCAAAGTGGTCTACTACATACGAATAAATATGACCTTTGACACAGTATTTTGATTTATTTCAGCGATTCAACCTACAAACCCTCCCCGCCATCTACCCATATGTGAAGAGTAGTTCTTAATTTTTTACTTTGCCTTAAACACTTGTTGGTGTACCAAATTGCGTTGTGTCAGAGCATGTACACTTTAGAATCAAAGCATTTTTTTTTTTTAATGTTTATCTTTTCCTCAGCACAACCTAGGCAATATGATGAACTGAAGTTTATTTTATTTTAACCAACTATAAAACCATGCTTAAGCAAAAAAAAATCAGAGATGTATATTTTTGCTAAATCATTCATGGTAGCAGTTACATTTATGTGTTTCAAAAGGAATGATAACTTTGGTCTACATGATGTATCCGAAAACCCAAATGCACCCAAATGTTTGTTGTTTGAAGGCTTCCCCATCCCCAGGACTTGTATAAGCAGTTTGTGTTTTTTGCTTTGTTTTTTTTCCTTTGCATAAGAGTGTCTATATATTGTGAATATAATGGGAAGAATTAATTTAAACTACCTCACATGATTGTGCTTGTCCGTATGTCTGTTGCTTGTCATATTTAATCTATTTTCTCTCTGCAAAGGTGTTGGAGGTGTTTGAGAATGAGAACTTCTTCCAGATGGTGATGGAGAAGCATGGAGATGGCCTTGATTTGTTTGAGTTCATTGACATGCAACCCAGGCTGGATGAACCACTAGCCAGCTACATCTTCAGGCAGGTGGGTGTGTGTAAGATGGTAAATGTGAAACCCACAGTTGTGACGAAAGGAAAATTCTGTTTTAATGACGCCTTTCTTTTTTTTATATATATATATATTATGGCAGGTAACGAGAATTCATTTATTTTATGCAATAAAACTGTTATACACAAATCAATATTTAGCAAGAGGGTCCTTTATTCTTCAAAATGTGCTGTAGTTGGATATAGAGCCAAAAAGACACTTGCATTACTCTAGTGTCACTTGGCCATGCCTACTTGATTGTTTCCTGATGACCATGTACAGAAGATGGTTTATTGACTGCTTTCCTCCCTAATGTACAATAGTGTTCTCTTGGGTATACAGTATGTCTTAAGATGACCCAGTCCATGACTTTTTTTCATTTTCTTTTTTTTTTATTTAGTTTTTCAGTTAACTATTGCAAATCTTCAGCCAGATAGATAATTGGTGAAATCACCTGTTTTGTGCACAGGAAGAACTATAATACATGGCACATGTCTTGGTACTTTTGGCCACCATTGTGTTCAGGGTACATACAGTGGTGTTCAAAATAATAGCAGTGTGTTGAAAAAAGTGGGTAAAGCTCCATATCCATATAATAACTTTTAATTTAAATCACATAAATGCATTGGACTCCCTGCACATTCTATTCTG
>JAQMYL010000018.1:10966231-10978560 GCA_030014365.1 Clarias pachynema
GAAAAAAAAAATATATATATATATATATATATATATATATATATATATATATATTTGTACACTTCCCCATTACTATTTCCTTTTCCTTGTAGTAGTATGCTGCGTACTTTGCATTACTTGGTAAACAACACCAACTCTTCATTTGCCTATATACCAGTCGAATTCACCCATGCAGGCAGTTATTAGAGACTTTGTTTTTTTTTGTGCTCCAGTTTTTGTGCTTTCTAAGCTGTAAACAACTATACATATCCTCTGTTTTGTCCCATTCTAAATCCTAGATGTGTATTGCAACAACCCTGAATAAAACCAGATCAAGATTCAAGGTTCATTTGTCACATAGTGGGCACAAAGTCCAAAAACTAAAAGAACATCAAATAGAATTAACTGTTGTGAATCTTTCTACTGTTATCTTGTTCACATTGCCAATATATAAGCCAAAGTACTTTTTTGCAAAATTGTGATAAAATCGTGGCACTATAATAACTTTCAAGTGTTTAACTTCTGCCATTTGTTCTTCTTCTCCTTTCTTCTTCTTTTTTTTTTGTTGCACATTTTGTGTGATGTGAATAATATACATGGTTTACTATATTATAGTAACTAGAGACTATATTTCTAGATATGACTAGATACTATATTATAGTAACTAGAGACTACTACTACTGTACAACAGACTGGTGACAATGTAGAGGAAAACTGGTGTCTTACTGTAGTTGTGGTGTATTGGGGATTTTACCCTCATGGTCTACTCTTAGAAGGGAGAGACATTGTAAATTATTACTAATTGTGTTTATTCTGACTCTGTGCTCATGAGGATCACATGGACTGATTGTGTGATTTACATGTCATCGGGTTCTACCATTGATGTCACGTTAATATATAATATGAAGATTTTTTTTGGGACCGGATCAGCAATTACAGCAATTATTACAGGATGTGTTTTTGAATATGCAGTTTTTTTTCTACAGAGTAAAGTGTTCTTTTAATAACAATAAATTATGTGATCCTTCTGTGCTGATGTTTTATATCTCTTAAGATTAATTTAGTTTTTTCCGCTTGTAATTGTACTCATGTGATTATGGACAAAATTAACTGTTGTAATTAAATTGGTATTTTTCTTTGCCACTGTCAGTTCTGACTTGCTTGTTAGGAAACAAAATCAAGGACTAGATTTCTCTACACCTGAATAGTGACAATGTCTACTGTTAGATTGAAAATGAAATGAAAGTATGATGGAACTAATTACAAATTAACAAAATGTTTATTTCCCAAAAATATGTTTCTTTAAATTCAATTGAATGAATCTGTTTTATATTTCATCTGCTCTATTTCATCTTGTACAATATATGTGTGTGTGTGTGTGTGTGTGTGTGTGTGTGTGTGTACAAACTATATATATTTAAGCCTTTCAGCAATTTGAGCTGCAGTAGTTCTTCTATTGGACCGGACTACATGGGCCAGCCCTCACTCCCCAACGTGCACAGTGGCCCTTGGCTGCCCACGACCCTGTTATTGGTTTACTGGTTTTCTTTCCTTGGACTCCTTTTGCCATTTTTGTGTTGGCCCTTATCACAGTAGCTACAGTTACAACATCTGCTTACTATAGCGCCCAGAAATGGTGGGATATATTAAGCAGCAAGTGAACCTTTTGTCCCTGTACTTGATGTGTTGGAATCAGAAAAAATGGGCAAGCATAAAGGTTTGATAGACATTGACAAGGGCCAAATTGTGATGGCTAGGTGACTAGATCAGAACACCTCCAAAACTGCTGGGCAGTGAAATCCAATTAAATAGAAGAGCTACTGTAGCTGAAGAAATCAGTGAAAAGGTTAATGCTGGTTCTGATAGAAAGCTGCCAAAACACACACTGCACCAGTGTTTTGATTGCAGAAGGGAGACCTGCTCAATATTAGGTTGCTCTTTCATATATACAGTATACTGTATATACAGTATATAAAATCAGCCATAACATCAGCAATCAGTATATAATCAGCCATAACATTATGACCACCTGCCTAATATTGAGTAGGTCTCCTCTTTTGCCACCGTAATAACAGTGATGCACTGTGTGTTCTGACACCTTTTCCTCACAACATTTACATTTACATTTAGGCATTTGGCAGATACTTTTTTCCAGAGCGACTTAAAAAAGTGCTTTGTAGTTTCCATCATTGGATAGATCCTTACACTGTTACTAGGTTACTAACTAAGTGCCATCAGTCAAGCATTATTGGAAAGTTTTTTGTTGTTGTTGTTTTCACAGAAGCGTGAATTGCCCTAACAAGTAAATATCATCACAGTGACATTTTATTACTTAAAGCGTGGGAGCTCGTCTGAAGATCTCTGATGTCCTCTTCATTTTTTCTTAGCATGTTTTCATGCTACTTTCCAACTTTTTAAGCAGTATTCAAAACTATGCCCTTTTAGTTGAAAATCACACCTTCAAAATCATGCTTGGTGACAAGAGACACTGGTGTTAAACACTGAAGCATTTTTAATGCTTAATTAAATAATTAATTCTATAGTCTCCCTATAGGTCTGCACATAGTTGGACACATGATAATTTAGGCACATACACAGACATGCAGGAAGTAAATAGACACCCATAGTTTTATGATTAAATGTATGCACCAACATTTTTTTCAACAAGATTTTATTTTCAACAAGATTTGAATTTACTGCTACAGGCTCTCCAGTATGGCTTTTATGAACAGCAGGGATAAAAAAAAAAAAAGTGACATTAGAGATCCAACTTTTTTCTTTTTTGTTCAGGTAAAATATACAGTAAAAATAAGCATTACTATTGTCAATAACACAAAACTGTTGGCAAAGTTTTTCAGAATATACATTGAGATTACTGCAGTGCTGATCAATAAACGTCATTATGACCAGGTGTTCTACAGAGCGCTACAGGAGATCTTTTCTCCCAATGGCCATAAAATTATATAACTCATCTCTGTAATGTTTTCCCTACGGGATAGGGACGGTCAGTAGTTACTGTTCAATAATACTTTAGTACACTACTGTACTGTACAGATAAGTTCCAAGTGCAATATCAAATACATTTGTGCAATATTTATTTTCATTTATTCTACATTTCAAGTGCAATATGTAACTTACTGTGTGCTATATTTAATTCTATTTTTACTTCTATTTATTGTTTATTATTTATATTTTCTTTATTTTTTTAATTCTTTCATTTTATTTTTTTACCCCTGTCTAATGTATTTTTTTCTTTTCTTCCCGATAAAGTAATCTAAGCAACTGTATAACCAAGACAAAGCAATTACCCTCTGGGATTAATAAAGTTCTTTGAATCTTAAATCTTGAATAAACTTCATCTATTCTTTGACAATGTTTATATAAACAGTCAGCACTAAACTGTAGTGTCGCTATTCTCCACGGTGAGGCGCTGTTGAGCCACAAATTAATCACCATCAACTAGTATCACTTGTATGGGCACTGGTGGTTCAGTGGTAGGTGTTTCAAGCGGAAGGCCCGGGTTCGAATCCCAGCCAGTGCCCCCCCCCCCCTCCCCCCACTGGACAGTGCCGGTCCCAGGCCCGGAGAAATGGGAGGGATGGGTCAGGAAGGGCATCCGGCGTAAAAGCCGTGCCAAGTTGTTGTTCCGACCCCTTGCCGGGAGCAGCGGAAAGACCAACAACTATATAAACAACTTGTATAGAAATCGGTTTAATGTTCTGTATTTGAATCATTAAACGTGAGCTAATGGGTTTCATATTAGTAACAATATCAGTTTAATAATACAGACGGGTGCTTGGATGGCTTGGGGTCATGCCGTCGTGTTTTACATAAACAGCATTTAAACCCTTTAACTATATATCGATCAGTTGTTTTTATGTTTTTGGCGGATTGTGGCTCCTAATCACGCGGGAAAAAATCCGCATTTAATCCTATCACTGGAAATAAATGCAGGCTTCTTCAACCGTTGTGTGCTCGAGCCGCTCGGTGAGACAGCCCTCCGCCCCGCCTCCGTCGGTCAGTGTTTGTTTGCAAACAAAGTCAGTCACATTGGCGGCCTTGACGAAAAGAATTGTGGGTAATGTTGTTCTTGTGCCGTTCCGGCGCGCCCCGGTGTTGCTCTATAAAACTACATTTCCCAGGAGTTGCGGCTTCCAACAGCTGAACGTTGAGACATTTTTTTTAAGAATAATTTCTCATAAAAGCTCAGCGCGTTATTGCCCCAAACAGACTCCTTTATATGGCTGCAGGTAGAAGATATGACTCGGGAAGGATATATCTATATATTTTGTACTAATGCATCAAATTATGCGAAGTAGTACGGCTTGTTAACTCAGTTATGCTCTTCGTCTCTCCTGACATATGGACGCGCTCTTTGTTTCTTTTGTTTGTATAAGTAATAACGTATGAAGTTTGTCTCCTAGGTGTATAAGGTAAGTTCGGCAGCCGAATTAGTTTTCAGTCTAAACTTGTCTGTGTGCTGTGTTTAAATGTAATACCTATATGTTTCCGCAGTTTATTATCACGTGTGTAATAAACTGTGTCTCTTTGTTATGCTCCGGTCATGAGCGCGAGCGTTTCAACAGGTGACTCCAGCAGCGCGCGAGGCAGGAACTGCATGACTTCATCACAAAGTCTTAGTATAATAATTAGAGTTTATATTCAACTCTTTAGGTTAATTACTTCCGTGATATTAGCCTACTAACCAGTGTAGTAAAATTATAGTTTATCATTTTATTACTTTCATGTAAAATCTTTTATTTTCCCCTCATCTTTTGTTGTCTTTGTTCCTACACTGCACTTAGACAGCAAGGATTATTCAGGAGCAGGTGCAGTAGGTGATTTTCACTGAAAAGGAGAAGTAGTACACATAGTAGGATTTGTGCATATTATTCTTTCTTATTTCTCTGGAAAAGCAGGCTCTTTTGTTTTGATTTCTTGGTCCCTGGTAATACAGGTGACCTGGTGGCTTAATGGTTAGCATTGTCACTTTGCACATCCAGGTTCCAAGTTTGATTCATTCCTCGTGTCTGTGTGCATGGAGTTTGCATGTTCTCCCCGTGCTTGGTGGGTTTCGTCTGGGTACTCAGGTTTCCTCCCACAGTCCAAAGACATGCAGATTAGGCTAATTGGCGTTCCCAGATTGTAGTGTGTGAATGAACATGAGAATGTCCTGCGATGTCCAGGTTGTACCCCGCCTCGTGCCCTAAGCCTCTGGGATAGGCCCCAGTCCCCCTACAACCCTGTACACAGGGTAAAGTGGTATAGATGATAAGTGAGTGAGTGAGTGGCTGTGTGGAGTAAATGTAAAATCTTGATATCCAAGAAATGCAAAATGTAAAGCTTAATCATTTGAATAATTAATAGTCCTTGTCAATACTATGATTGCTTAGCTTTTTCTAATGATCAGCCTGCTGATTTAATAAAGAAGTGGTTATAGGTCATTTAAACTAACCTATTAACCAAATAAATTTCATGAACTATGCCACATTTTTTAAGTGGCTATTTTATTACTGTTTATTACCATGTTCCGTGTGATAAACCATGAACAGCTATGATGTTTAAACCATATGTTATGATTAACACTATAAAAACATGTTTATTGTTGTCTTTTGTTCTTTTATACAAGTATGTATACATAATCATCTTTATGCTGTTTGATTTTTAATTTTAAGGCAATTATTAATTACAAAATTTGCTTAATTCTGCTGCATTTATATACATGTGACCTTCTATGTATATTAGTAAATATAGTGCATGTCTCAAAAACAACCTGGGTGGAATATTTCCAAGAAAAAAAAAAGTTGTGCAATTTGCTCTCTCCCTCTGAATGATGTATTATGCAATCTTAGCACGTGCTCATGTTATTCTGCTGAGACAACTGAGACGACTGTTTTCATTTTGCTCTGTATCACATTAGGTTCTCTTTGTTCATGGCTTTGATAAAATATACAGTTACACAAGCACAGCAGGTCAGAGCACTGAGTTCAAATATTATTTCAGTGATGTACTCAGATAGTATTATTGATGTAGTGTGTAGTATGCAGTTAATTTAAGTTTAGAATACAAAAATACAAAAATCTTTTGATCACAAACACAGCTACTTTGATGTGTTTCTGAGATTATTTGTATGGCCATGAGGAGTTTAGTGTTCCAACGATACCAGTTTTTGTGTGTTACATACACTGTACACCCCTCAGGTAAGCTTTTGTAAGTGGAGTCAGGTGTGTTTGAACTTTATGGAGGAATATTTAATGTGAAACACCAATAAAAGGAAAATGTAAAAAGTAAAAGGCAAGCAGTATTGGCAAAGTTAATAGTACAGTAGCAGTCGAATATTTGTTTAGCTGATAATTAGACATGTACTTGTGTAGAGAAGGATCATTTAGAAATACCATTAAACCTTTTGTAGTTTCATCCACCTAATAATATAAATTAAGAATATTCATGCTTGCAGTCAAAGCTTTTATATAAGTCTATGCCCTTTTTTTTGTTTGTTTTTTACAGTATGTACAGTTTAGAACTAATTGTTATTTACAGATAGATTTGCATTATACATGTGTTTAAGATTAAAAACAATCCGTCTAAAGTTTAGAGGGGCGTGTAATTATTTAAACTATAGGTTCTGTAAATCTAATTTTATAGATGATATTGAATTATTATTTGTCATCTATCATGCTCAAGTAAATATTGATATTAGAATAAAAACCAGGTGGAAATACCCAGTTTGATCAACATTGTCAAGATGCTAAGATATTGACACACTTTATCACTATGCAGGATTTGTCAGCGATTGAACCGTAGTAGCCTCAGACAGCAGTCATGGTGTTGATACTGGGGCGACGTGCGAACCGAGAGGATCCAGCAGTCGTACGCGACTTGCCCGCTGTCAAGCGCAAAGTATTTGAGATGGACCCCAAGAACGTGGACGACACCATGGATTTCTCCTCAGGCTCGTCACATGCCGAGAGTGTGCTGCACATCTTTGATGAGTTTCGCACGAATCGCCTGTTCACCGATGTTGTGATTGGTGTGCAGGGACGAGAGTTTCCATGCCACCGTGCCATGCTCTCTGCCTGCAGCGTCTACTTCAAGGCCATGTTCTGCAATGATCACCTCGAGAGCCGGCAGACCGTGGTGGAGATCAGTGGTGTCCAGGCTGATGCCATGGAAGTCTTGCTGCAGTATGTCTACACAGGCCGTGCCACAATTACCACACAAAACGTGCAGTATCTTTTTGAGACATCCAGCCTCTTCCAGATTGGAGCTCTGCGGGACGCCTGCGCCAAATTCCTGGAGGACCAGCTGGATCCGTGTAACTGCCTCGGGATGCAGCGCTTCGCAGAGGTGCACTCACTCAAGCAGCTGGCTGGCCGCTGTCGAGGGTACGCGCTGCAGTATTTTCCGGAGGTGGCACAGCATGAGGAGTTCCTGGATTTGCGCAAGGAGGAGCTGGAGGAGTACATCGCGAGCGAGGAGATGAGCATCAGCAGGGAAGAATTAGTGTTCGAGGCCGTCATGAGGTGGGTCTACCACAGCGTGGAGTACCGAAGGCCAATGCTGAAGGAGCTTCTCCATCACGTCCGGCTGCCACTATTGCACCCCAACTACTTTGTACAGACGGTCAGTAAAATCCCTTAAGCTACAAGTTATTACTGATTTCACGCGTGTAAACACAGTAATAATCCGATTCCAGTTTCTCATCTATCAGTCAGTCTGTACTGTCTAACATCCCTGTTATCATACATTCCGTCTTGAGTTCAGTGTAAGGACACTTTTTATAAGACTGATGGGATGAGCATAGGACAGGATTTATGATTACAGCAGCAGTTCTTAGATACAAATCTTCAGTTTCCAAGTGAGAATGTTAAATGAAACGAGGAAGAGTCTCAGGCACAAACTTTGAAAAGCGCCAGATACAGTGTGCAATGTGTTATTACATTATAATGCATTTTGTATGATACCTTTATTCTGTGTTGTAATTTATCAGAGTATGTAAGGTCTGTCTTACAGCCTCTCGTCACCCTTCGGCTATGTCTTATGTTCCTTTATTAATTTCCTGGTGCATTTTTGTGACAGCAGATGTCCGTGTGCAATGCTGTTTGCGTGTAATATTATACGGAATTTAAAGTCTATTTTAAATGTCTAATCTCACACAATCTTTCTTATCACAAAAGCCTCTTGTTCTTTTAAGTGCAGCTGTTATAATGTTCTCGTGTCTTGTATTAATGTGTATTAAGGTCATACGTACAGTGTGTTATAAATACAGTGTTTTCGAACTTATTTGATGTTTTTTATATAATGTTTTTGGTGCTTGTTTATAATTTTTACCCTACTTATATAACCTACAATGAACGTCAGTCTATTTTACAATGTACAATATCATCATCGCAGTGTCTGACGTTCCTTTCCAATGTCTCTTTGGAAGGTGGAGGGAGATCAGCTGATCCAGAACGCTCCTGAGTGTTATCAGCTCCTGCACGAGGCCCGACGCTACCACGTGCTCGGCAATGAGATGATGTCACCTCGCACCAGGCCACGCAGGTACACTATGGATACTATACTTAAACCCCGATGAGAACGTAATCGCGTTTACTCTCGATTGCATTGCTGTACTATAATTTAAGCACATTGGCTAAGAAGAGCTGGTACAAACTCCAGCAAAAAACATTATGAATAAGCACGATGTGAGGGATAACGTGTGGGAGATCGTATCAGTTTTATTTCCTGAAATAGAGGCGTTCAGTTATAAAACTGTCAATAGAAAATGTTGCTGGTGATGGTTGCATGAGTGTGTGTGTGTGTGTGTGTGTGTGAGAATGCGAGTATGTGTGTATATGTGGCTTTTGATTTTAATTTGGTGTCGAGTCGAGTGTTTGTTTGTTTTTTGAGTGAGTGAGTGTGTCTATATATGTAACCCGGGGTTTTATTTTATTTATTTATTTGTTTATTTATTTTACATATGTGTACTCGGGCGCGCGCTCTCTCTCTCCCTCTCCCTCCCTCTCAAGATTCAAAGGTACTTTATTAGCATGACAAATACTTATATATAACAAGAAAACAGGAGTAGAGGGTAAAAAGAAAAGAAGAAAGAAACAGTATAGAAAGAGTAACAATAAATAAATATACTGTATATAAAATAAAAGAGTTACAGACATTTAGTCAGGGACAAGGTGACTCATGAACAGAAAAAGGAAAGGGGGAAAACAGCATATACATCTACAGTATGTACATAATAATAATAATAATAATAATAATAAATAATAATAATAACAGTGATCAGTGCGAATTTGTTTCTGTGTGCATGCATATATACACACACAAACACACACACATACATATATATATATATATATGTGTGTGTGTGTGTGTGATATGATATGATATGATATGGTGTGGTGTGTGTGTGAGAGAGAGAGAGAGAGAGGGAGCGCTGTCTCTCTTCTCATGTGTTTACTGTTTGACATGACCTTCTCCCCAGTCTTGGGCTGTGTCAGAGCCAACTCGATTGTAGTTCTGTTGTCTAAATCTCTTCACTTGTGTCATGCAACCTGTCATTAACTGCTGTGTCTAACTACTGTGTTTAACTGTCCAAAGCAACACACACACACACACACATACACACACACAAACACACACACACAAAGACACAGACATACACTTTTTTTTTTGCTGAACTGAGCCCAGACTGAGCGTGATTAGATTTAATCATGCTACCAGGTTCAACTGCTGTTCCACTCCGCTCCTCTCTCACCTCACGAGAAAACAATTGTTTCATTCTTTTCTGTTAGATCTAGTAGTGATTCAAGAACAAATTGGAGAACAACTAGTTCCTTAAATCTCAACAACCTGTAGCAGTGGGTTAGAGTGCTGTTTCTGTGACCTCTCACACTGCTTCATTCGACTTCCTAGTTGTCTACTAGAAAGAAAGTTTAAATGCACCAGTACCGTGAATGCATTTAGGGAACAAATGCTTACTGCATTTTACTATTTGATATTTACTGCTCTTTACTGCATTTTACTGCCTTTTCTTCTTTTATAACTTAATGTCTAGGATTGTCTGCTCCTCAGATTACAGCTAATGGAGATTCTCCGAAATAAACAAATGTCAGACCTTTTCCATTGGTCTTAAGTTTATAGTCTAACATACTTTCTTTCTCTAATGCAGGTCGACAGGGTTTTCAGAAGTCATCGTGGTGGTTGGAGGCTGTGAGAGGGCAGGAGGCTTTAATCTGCCCTACACAGATTGTTATGACCCTTTTACAGGCGAATGGAAATCACTGGCCAAGCACCCGGAGTTTACAAAGTCAGAGTATGGAGTGTGTGCCCTGCGCAATGACATCCTGGTCTCAGGTGAGCTGTCTCAATGACACTTGAATCGGAAATTTGAATAGTAAATACTCTGAATAGGGAGCAGCACGATTATGTAATCATAATCAAGATAAAGCATATTTTGACTATGCTGAATGGTGTCAAACTGATTCTCTATCATAGTTTGCATTATATTAACATACTGCTCTGCATTAGAGCATATGGAGTTTCCTTTAGTGTAGTGACCCGACATAATTAGTGTACTTTGTGTACTATGTTCATGTGCTGGTGCAGCAGGTTGTGTTGGTCCCTGGGTTCAATCCTAAGGTCAGGGTCGGGGTACTGCGCCTCTGTTTCACACCTCATCCCCAGTGTCCCCACACCCACCTCCAAATCTGCCCCTGAGTCTGTCACCTGAGCATGATAAAGATTAGTTATGGCATGTTATTTCATCTATTTCCATGACAACCAGGGTTACTATATCCTGTATTTCTATATTTAGCAGTGTTTACTCCTATTTTCTCTCTTTTAATTCTGTTTAGATGTTAATGCATGTATAGAAGCATGTGAACAGAAACCCCTCTAATGTCAGTTCTACATTAAGTGAGAACATACTGTAGATCTGGGGAACCCCTATCCTACAGTTCATCTGTTTGGTGTGTTTTGTTTTATCTATGAGGTACATCCTCTGGATTCCAAAAAGGAAGTCCCATCGCATTAGAGGAAGTAATGGTTGTTCACAAAAACCAAATAGATGAATGTTTTGGTCTGTGTGGATGGAATGTTGTGTGACCTGGTCAATTCAGTTATTAAATTGAACTTATCAGGAATATTCAAAGATATTCTTCTGTCTGAGAGTTTTTCTCTCAAGTGGTTTTCTAATTAAGGAAGGTCTACATTCCTGCTTTGAATTTGAATTAGATGTCTGATTTGATGTCTGTGAGTTTCCTCTACATTAAGTGAGAAGTCAAATATAAGAAAATATAATGTTTTGTTTTTTTTGTGCCTGGAACTAATCACCAACAATTGTATTTGAATATTTGAGGTTTTTTTTTTCTTCCATTCAGGAGGTATTTCAGCAGAATGTCGCAATGTCACAAACAGGCTTTCATGTTTTTTTCATACTTGTAGTGGAATTACTAAAACCTTCAAACTCGGCTAATAAAACACCGCTCTGCTCGTGAGTTGGCCTCGGGTTGGCTTTTTTTTTTTTTTTTTTCCAGAAGCGGTTCATTTACAGAGGAATCTTATCTTTGGCTGTCTTCTATTTATATAGGATTTTTTCCTCTGAGGATTTTCAGGCACGTGTTGAAACAGTTCGTGGAAAAAAGGAAATCACATCTGTTTCTTTGAGATCAGGAAAGAGCTGCCTGTGAATATTCCCTTTTGGCAGGGCCTAGAGTAGTGTTGGTCTCAAGTTAACTTGGATTGACTGTTTATGGGGTTTTTTTGGGGGTGGATCCAAGCTCGGGTCTATTCCTTCCTGTAGCATTCCAAGTTTTTCCTTTAAAAGTGCTTGGCTGCACATTTGGAAGAGGTCAAAGAAAATGACATCATGCCTGCCATGTGGACGTCATGATTTAAGCAAAAGATAATGTAGTCCAGGACTCGCGTTTATAACTAGTGATATCTTAATGTTACTTCACCTCAGGCACTGAGTAGGGACAGAGTGCTTTCAGGATCAGATCTGACACTGAAAGATCAAGAAAAGGATATTTCCTGGTTCTAACTGAAATAAATATACAAGCTCTGACTCACACCGTGATGCCATTGAACAACCTGACCTGATTCACCACCTGAAATATGAGGAAACTGTTTGTGATCATTCCTCCTGTAGTATTGTCAGGTTTATAATTACATTTCCCCAGAACACACAGTTTCTACGGGCTTTAACAAGTTACATGGATGATAACTTGACATACTCGATTAATTGGGGGTGGAGTTTAAGCAAGGGGCGGGGCTTTTGCGTCACAGTATACAGTAAACATTTAAAAGAAATAACAGCATGAGGTGAAGCTGAAGCGCTTTTTCTACATGAC
>JAQMYL010000018.1:10980715-10994065 GCA_030014365.1 Clarias pachynema
GCCATATTACATGCGCAACAATTCCGCGTCTGTTTCTGTAAATTTAAATCATGTTTTTATTAAGTACTCGGTATCGGCGAGTACTGAAATTCAAGTACTCGTACTTGTACTCGGTTTCCAAAAAAGTGGTATCGGTGCATCCCTAGTTTTGGGTATTTTTGGAAACCAGTCTTAACGTGGGTGGTGTCAGAGCAAGTAGTAAACTCGTGATCTAGCGTCCCAGTGATGTACTTGGCTTGCTCATTAGGGACAATTGATCTATACACATTTTTACTTGCTCCCGCACATTTCCATAATCTTCTTTTAATTTTGTAAAGCTACTTTGAGACAATGACCATTTGTTAAAATCACTATATAAATATAATATAATTTAATTGAATGTACGATGTCTTATCAATGAATTAAGTACTAATTTAAATGAGCTAATTGTTTTAGTAATTGCTACTTAGCTAACTGCCAATTATCCCTTTTAAATTAAATGTTCAAATACAACAACAAAAAATAGATTGCAGTACAAGACATAAATGATGTCTCATAGCAAGATTATATTTACACTCACCTTAAACACTGGATCTTAACAGGTCAAAGGTTTTTAAACATTGGTTTCACATCGCTCTTAGGTTATTATATATCATGAGCTTCAATCAGCTGATTGAATTTTGCTCTTTTCCTGGCAAAGGAACACGTTACTCTTGCTGTTAAAGCATAAATAATAATATTGTACTGTATGTGTCTGTATGTGGTGAAGTACTCAAGTGTTGTGAATCATATGGAAATCTACTCTTCTGTCAGGCAGTTCCAGAATCATGCCTGGTTTTTCCAAAGGGAAAAGAAAGAGAACTGAAGTGGAAGAGAAATGCAACAGAGGAGAAGTGTCGGGGCATGTCTCAGTCGCTGGGATTAACGAATCACCAAATTGGCACAAAAGAGCTGCGTTGGAGGGAAAAGCAGTAGTGGACATGCTCAGTCTAGCACAGTTGATAACTGAATGTTCATCTGAATGTTATTGTAGACAGTTTTGTATTATGATCATTTGAGCGCTGATGCATTTCGTTTTTTAACTAAAACTGGGATGAACAGCTTTTAGAATTATTAAATTGCGAGAATTGATATGCAAATAAAACACTGATGTTATAGTTACATGGTTAGATCCACATAATTCATACCTTTAGACAGTCAAATCCAAACAAATATCCTGCAACCGTCACTTAGCAGCCCTGTGATTTCCTGAGGAATTTGTGGTCATTAAAAACATGGACTGTTGTTTTACAGGGGGACGCATCAACAGTAGTTATGTGTGGATGTACAACTCTCAGCTGAACCTGTGGATCAGGGTGGCGTCGCTCAACAAGGGCCGCTGGAGACATAAGATGTCTGTTCTGCTCGGAAAGGTAGGAGAGGAACTAATGAGAGTCTTAGAACTGCACAAACAGTGTAATGTATGCAAAATGTCTAAATTCCAATCCATTTATTTATTTATTTTTACATAAAATGGAGGCCAGTTAGGTTTGAAAATGATTCATCTGGCAACACTAATGATACTGTTCTGTGCACCACAAACTGACTGACCTCTGATTTTGGTGGAATTAAATGCCCAAAGTTTTGAGATGAGAAACAAATGAGATATGACATCAGACACTGTTCAGTATCTCCTCTCTCCACTCTGTACTCTATGTATGTAGACACATGACCATCATCCCCCTATGGGGATAGCAACGAACATAACCATGTTCATTAACAAAGACTTGGTCCCACCCTTGCCTGTTATTATAGCCTTCACTCTTCTGGGAAGGCTTTCCACAATTTTGGACTGTGGTTTATAGGAATTTGCTCATTCTCCCACAAGGGCATTAGATCAGAAATTAATGTGTGAGGAGGCCTTGTGCTCAGTCAGTGTTTCCAGTCGTGTTCATTGGGGATCTAAATTATTTTTCAGTGTTGTTTTCGAAATCATGCATGATGTTTTAGATGTACAAAGAATAGTCACAAATCTTTGCATAATAAGCCAATTAAGGAAAATGTTCTATTTTTTTTGTAGGTAATAGTAGGTATGTAATAGTACATATGCATTATTGATATAGGGTATATTATATTATATTATATTATATTATATTATATTATATTATATTATATTTGTTGTATTATTAAATGAACTGTACTTCAGTTGTGTTGAATATATTTAGATGCTAACACAGTGGGAGAGATAAATGGTTGTAAAAGAAATTAGGAAATGGGAACATTTGTTGCAGTTGTCTGACTCCATGCCAAGATACTCGCATGTGTGAAAGAAGCACATGTTTGTCTTGTTCTTACCAATCTTTCTTCATTATTCCTGCATTTACAGCACTCGGCTTGCTCAGTTTTGTCAGGAGTGTTACTGCCAGACATGCTCATGCCCATTAGGCTAATATTCCAGTTCCTGGAAAGGGGCTGTTTTTGCCTTTTCCATGAATTACTGCATCCAGCACTGGCTCTTGCGCTAGCACTCCCCCTCCTGCAGTCTTGTCTCATGTCTAAGTTATACATACAAAATACATTGTGTCTTGTGTAAAGGCTGTTCAGATGTGTGTGTGTGTGTATGAAGCAGCACATCAGTGTAGCGGTCAGTGTCACCGCTTTACAGCTTCACTGAGCTCAGGTTACCGTCAAGATTTTTAACACAGAAATGTTGAACTACTGAAAAGGATGAACATGTACAGCATTCAATAGTTAATTAAGTCACAATACTCCATAGATTCTCTACGGGGGTTTAGGTCAGGTGAGTTTGCTCGCACCAGCAGATAACGTGGCTCCCCAAACCACCACTGGCTGTGCAGACTTCACACTAGACCTCAAGCAACTTGGATTCTGTGCCCCTCCTCTCTTCCTCTAGACTCTGGCACCTTTCACCTGAAAAGAGGACTTTGGCCCACTGAGCAACATTCCAGTCCTTTTTGTCCTTAGCCCACATAGGACGACTCTGACGTTGTCTCTGGTATAACAGTGGCTTGACACAAGGAATGCGACGGCTGTGCGTGGTGGCTCTTGAAGCACGTACTCCAGCTGCAGTCCACAACTTGTGAATCTCCCCTAAATTCTTGGATGTGCTTCGTTTCACCATCCTCTCAAGGCTGCGGTTATCCCTTTGGCTTGTGCACCTTTTTCTACCACATTTTTTCCTTCCATTTAACTTTCCATTAATGTGGTTGGATACAGCACTCTGTGAGCAGCCAGCCTACTGCACCAGACTGAGAGACCGCTTAAAAGCTCAGGAAACCTTTGCAGGTGTTTTGAGTTATCTGATTACAGTATGACACCATGTGTCTCCAATATTGAACTTTTTCACAATATTATAATTTTCTGAGATCCAGAATTTTGGGTTTTCATTAGCTATAAGCCATAATCATTAAAATTTAAAAGGAATAAACATTAAATATAGCAGTCTGTGTGTAATGAATCTATATAATATGAGTTTCACTTTTTGAATTGAATTGCTGAAATAAATCAGCTTATCAATGATATTCTAATTTATTGAGATGCACTGCTGTGATCCTGAGAACTGTGCTATTGTGTGCAGTGTAGTGATTTCTTTCAGTGCTCTTCTATACACATAGTGTATCCAGATTGAAATCTCACTTCAGGTAAAAACAGAATGTTTATCTTTTCTAAGTTCCACAGTATTTTTCTTTGTCTTTCTCATTTCCCTGACCTTAAGTCTATAATGTGTGTGTTCTCTTTACCGTAGCTCTGTGTGCTCTGAGCATGTCACACTAAACCCCCAACTAAACCAATTAAACACACTAAAAGTTCTGTTACTTGCTTTCTGTACTGTTGATATGATGTTTCATTGTAACATAATGGTGTATCTATTCCTATTCTTTGGAGAAAGACATTGTGTTACAGCCCTAAAGTTATAGAATAAGTAATAGCCAACTGTGGAAATATGCAGTTGTCTTTTGCGCTAACCATAAAACTCATCCTTGTGCACATACAAAGACAATTATTTGTACAACATGTTTTTTATTTATCTTTTTATTAGGAGAGTATTTACCTTTTTTAGAAAGATACTTTAGGCGGCACAGTGGTGAAGTGGTTAGCACTGTCACCTTGTACCTCCAGGGTCCGGGTTTGATTCCCGGCCAGGCTCGATTCCCGTCTCTGTGTGCATGGAGTTTGCATGTTCTCCTCGTGCTTGGTGGGTTTCCTCCGGGTACCCCGGTTTCCTCCCACAGTCCAAAGACTTGTAGGTTACGCTAATTGGTGTTCACAAATTGCCCATAGTGTGTGAATAAGTGTGTGAGTCTATGTGTGTGTGCCCTGTGATGGATTGGCACCCTGTCCAGGGTGTACCCCGCCTCGTGCCCTAAGCCTCCTGGGATAGGCTCCAGGCCCCCCGTGACCCTGAATACAGGATAAAGCGGTAGAGATGGTGAGTGAGTGAGAAAGATACTTTAGTGTCCGTGCTTTGTACCATTCAGCTGGAAGTTTTTCAGAGGATGTTTAATTTTTACTGTGCATTTTGTCCCAGTGTACTCCACATCTGTATCGGTCCGTGCTAATCTACTGCACCAATACAACCTTATACAGTAACTGGACACTTCCTATGTAGTCCCTTCATTGTAGATGTTTAGTTTTTTATTCAGATGTATATTCTTTTAATATTGTGAATATTTTGTGTAGTGTATGTTGCGACAGTGTTGTTGTTTATGAGCATTTGCCATGGTACTGAAGGACCCCAATGAGGTCATAAAGAGAAGAGAAGACAACTTCCTGCCCAGCGAGATGTATTCACTGCTCATTGTGTTGACAGTAATAGTACATGGCTTTTCCAGTAAGCACCCTGCTTTCAAAGCTGTTTGAATTTGTGAAGCCGCATATCAGCAGCCTGTTGTAGGACAGTTTTTGCCTCCAGCTTAGTCACTGATATTTGGACTGGCAGTGTCGGCCCTGTGTATCTCATCAGTTTGATATTGATTTTTACTCTGCACAAAGTCGTTCTACATGCAGAGCATTTTCAAGGTTCGCAAATTAGTGAAGCAATAGCAGGTGAGTTTGATGATATCAGATCCGAAACATAAGTTCTGTTCACACTGTACTCTGAGACGACGGCGGGTACTGGCATTGATACTCCCTATCAGCAAGTATGCATAGAAACCCATAGAAGTGCATCACTGATTAGTAGCATCACAAGAGAGAAACAAGAGAGACTGGTGAGGCAACAACCCACGAGATGTTATGACAAGTGACGATGAGAACTAACTTGTTCTACAGATGTTTGATGGCATTAATTGGAACTGTAATCGCTTAAAAGGTATGATGTGTCAATTAAAAACAATCTTGGCTTGAGACTGATGTTTTCTTAATGCAAACAAGAACCAGAAACACAAAACAATCAACATGCATGCTAACAAACAAAAAAGAATGGAGCACTGTCAAGTCTATTGAGTGCGTGCGTGTGCACACACATATATGCATGCAAGTGTATAGAGTGGAAGTACATGAACAAATGAAAACCTGCAGAAATATATAACGTACAGTATATAACAATAGTAAATACACAAGCCATACTTATCTTTGTCTTTTATTTATAAATTTGTCTTTCATTCGTTATAACTGGCACAAACGGATATGTATATGTATGGATATGTATATATGTAACTAGTGTGTGAGAACACTTTAAAAAAAAAAAGCAAGGTGTGCAATGTAGAACCAGCCCAGGCATAAGACCAAGGACGAGGGGAGGAGGAGAGACAGCAGGATTGTGTGTGTGTGTGCGCGCGTGTCCGCATGTGTGTGCGTGTGTGTGCGTGTGTGTGCGTGTGTGTGCGTGTGTGTGCGTGTGTGTGTGTACAGTACATACGCTTGGGTCCATTTCACAACATAGATAAGTTGCAATAAACACCCACAAACAAGCAGCAGCTGAAAGCAGCTACAGTAAAGGCCTAGCAAAGCATCTCAAGGGATGTAACTCCTGACTCATTTGGTCATGTCCATGTGTTCCAGACTTTAGCCAGGCATTGACTGTAAAGGTTAAAGGCAATCCTCAATTGTTAGTCTGTCCCATAATTTATGAGCCCCTAAAATGGGTGCGTGTATGAGAATGGATGTAATTCTTGAATGGGTAATGCCAAATTTTGTTAGTACCCCTCTTTTAATTTCTTCTCGTTTTACGTTATCAGTCTCTCACATCATTGCGGAGGAATTTTGACCCATTCTTTACATCATTGCTTTAGTTCATTGAGGTTTTGGGGCATTTGCATATACACACCTCTCTTGGGGTCCCACCACAGCATTTCAGTTATATGGACGTCTGAACTTTGACTAGACCATTCCAAAATCTTGATTGTTTTATTTTTCAGCCGTTCAGCCAAAATCATCACCCCTTCACCGCCATTCTTGACAGTGGGTATGGGGAGTTTCTGCTGAAATGCTGTATGGTTTTCCCAAACATTGTGGCCAAACAACTACACTTTAGTCTCGTCTATAGATCATTGTTTCACAAGTCTTGTGCTTTGTTCAGATACAGTTTTGCAAACCTCAATCGTGCTTCCATGTTCTTTTTAGACAGAAGCGGCTTTCTTCTGACAGCCTTCCAAACACTTACTTGCTCAGTCTTTTTCTAAATGTGATGTCATGGACCTGGGTCTAAGATATATCTGTTGGGTTTTCTGTATTCTTTTGAGCATTGCACAGTCTGACCTTGGGGTAAATGTTCTGGGATGTCCATACCTGTGAATTGTCTTGAATGCTTTCCACCTTTCTCGCTGGAGAACGTTGAACTCCAAATTGTTTGGAAATGGTTTATACCCCTTTCTAGATGGATGTGCAGCAACAATTGCTTTTCTAAGATAATTGCTTATGTCTTTCCCTCTTGACGTTCTATTAACACATACCTTTATGCTTCTGACCAGCAAGCGTTTGCTTTTGTTGAGGTCTGCACACCTGCTGAAGATCAAATAATCAAAGGCTGATGATGATGATCACCAGTGCCTGGAAGCATCGTACCCTCCGAAATCCTGTGGAAGCAGTAAGGGGGTACTTAGTATTGCCATTACTAACTTGGTTTAACTTTTGTTAAATAAATAATGGCACAGTTAAGTAAGTTAATGTTGTATGATCAGATGATCTTTATTATGTTTATATAAACACACAAAAAAAAAACATGGAGTTAAAAGAGGGGTTCTAACTTTAGAACTTTGACTGTGTATAAACATGCAAATGAAAAAGCATCTCTCACTATAACCTTTAATCGGAGATAAGCCTATGTAATGTCACAACATTTATTTTCATCCAAAGTCATATTAATTTCTGTCCAAGATCATTTATTATGATGGGAGAGTCAGACTGCTACATAAAGTCTTCACCAGTACATCCCACAGATTCCCAATAGGGTTAAGGTCTGGACTATATGGTGGCTAATTCATGCATGAAAATGATGTCTTATGCTCCCTGAACCACTCTTTCACAATCTGAGCCAGATAAATTCTGGCATCATCATCATCATCTCGAAATATGCCCGTTCCATCAGGGAAGAAAAAATCCATTGATGGAAAACATAGTTATTCAGTACATTCAGGTCGTCAACCCACCTTATTTGGGCACATAACGTGGCTGAACCTAGGCCTGATCAGATGAAGGCTTGTACGGTAGGCGCTAGACATAACGTGTGCATCGATTCATCCGCATTTCTGTTGCGCCACTTGAGAGAAACATCTGGCATAAACAAATCTGTTGCACTTAACATTTCCTCTTTTCTTCCCCACTTCCCTGTTAGTTCTTGCTGCCGTTACATGCACATTTGTAGATTTTGCCAAGTTCGCACATGTTCGTGCTAATAAAACCTGAGGCAGCATAACAGAGCCGGGGCAAAAACAAGTACAAACTCAGGATTCACTTTTTTGCCTCTTAGATCCTATTTTTCTCCCTTTAACCTTGTCTCCCTTACGGGTGTGTATCTCACTGATTCTGAGGTAGATGTTTAATGCAGTGTTTAATTCTGTAGAAAACAACGATTACAACATATTTGCATTGTTTGTATTTATGTGGGAAATAGTACTACTGTAATTCTACAAAACTTTAACACAGTATTTTGACGTATTTGATATTTCTATCAATTACGCATTTCAGAGATGCAGCCTATTAACCCTTCCTTTATTACCCATATGTAAGTGAAAGAAATTAAGAAATAAATGCTGTTTGGTGTAGAAATATGGCACTGTTTGTCAGAGCACTTAATCTTTCTGGGTTTTTCAAACAAGAGCTCCAACACCCTCGCATATGGCAATGCTTCTGACCCAGGTCTATTTATCGGTATTTTCAGACATGCAGCCAGATGTTCCCCTTTAACCTGGTAAACAGATGAAAACACTGGTTTAAATTAAGCAGACATGATCTGTGATATTTAATCCAAAATACTGTGCAGATAGTTACATCATTTACCAACAGGTAGCTGGAGGGAAGGATTAGGTTAGTTGGATCTTTGATGCTGCGTCTCTCTCTCTCTCTGCCATGTTGTCATCTGCTGAGGTGTCACAGTGGTGTAGTGGTTAGCACTGTGGCATGGCATCTCCAGGGTTGAGGGTTTGATTCCCGCCTCAGTTTTGTGCATGTGCATGTGTGACCGTCTGTACACCCTTCTTCTTCGTTTTATGGCAGATGGTGTCCATTGCATTTACTTCCTCTTAGTGCTCCAATCTTACTAAACAGGTACAAGATTGGTAGCGTGAAAGAGAATTGTCTGCTACTAGCTAATTGATCGCGGATGGCGTCGTTCTCTCGGACAGATATTTAAAAGCAGTGGGCAAATATACTTGTGTGGCCATCGATATTCTTCAGCCGCCCGCCAAAGTATACTGGGTGTGCGTGTGTGTGTGCGTGTGCGCGTGCGCGCGTGCGTGTGTGCGTGTGAAACACTAGTGTATACTATATATGGGTTTCTCTTGTGTTTTTGTCTATGTACGCATGTCTGTGCAATAAAACACACCAGTTGCATCAAGAGGTTAAACAGAAAGTAAAATTAGTATTTGTTGCACCAAGCGCAGCAGGCTTCAGGTGAATGTTACCCCATGCTACCTTCATAGGTGTGTAGTGCAGTTTTACAAGTTTAGCTACAGCAGTGCTTTAGGCAGGACTTCCGGCTGAGACTTCGCTTTAACATATGTAACAAAGTTTATATTCTACACTCTTTTTCTTTCGCATGCACTTGAAAACCAGAGAGCCTGCATCAGTTTCAATGGCTGTAACGGCTTTAACCGTTTCTCTTTTATTTGAGCCAGCTCTAGCTGCTGTGTTAGAGACCACCTGATTCTTTTTGAATAGTTTTTTTTTTTCCTTTAACGGTCTAGTGTCTCTCTCTCTCTCTCTCTCTCTCTCTCTCTTTCTGTCTGATTATGTCTTTATGTCTACCTCTCTCTGTTGATAATCATCATCATGAATGTCACATTATTGCTAAAGCAAGTAAATAAATTAACAGACTGTAAAACTAATCAGCACACACAAACACAGCATTAAATCAACCCTTATTAATACAGACTTAAATAAAACTATATAATAAATAATCCAGTAAAGCAGTGCATAGTGAAGTGGTTAAACAGCTTTGCTCCACCATTGCTCATCATCAGCCAACTGTCAGAAATCTGATCTTGTGATGCTGACCCTTTTCTTTTGTGTTCATTTTTCTGGCAGTGGCAGAACATGCCCTCTGTCTCGACCTCACCGCTCTCAAACCGAGCACACAGTCTCTGTTCTCTGGCCAGCCAGGTTCTCCCGTGTCTGCCCTTCACCATAGCCGAGCGCTCACTCGGCCAGCACTGCGTCAGGAGCTCTCTCTGCTTTATATCTCTGACACTGAGGCGATTCATTGTCAATTCATCCGCTCTATTTAGAGCCTAACAGCAGTGTAATCTAGACTGGGTTTGGACTTCCCCGGTGCTCCAGATACGCTCTTCTCATCGGTTTAATCGTGTGTTTGACTCTGATTCGACACTTGTGAGTAGTGCTGCTCTGAGACAGCTGTGCTTTAGGGGTTAGTGAGTCTCAGGTTTCTGAAACGACTGGGTTTAGACCTGAGGTCTTGTGTGTTACCACAGTGTCTTTTCATTACTTTCTCTGTCTCTATGTATCTGACGTCTCTCTCCCTCTCTCTTTCTGTGCTTCCTGTCAGACTAGTTTCCTATCTAATGTTTTTTTTTCCCTTCTCTGGGTTATCATTACAGTTCAGTCACATGTACAGTGCAGAGGACAATGTCAAAGCTTTGTTTGTGTGTGTGTGTGTGTGTGTGTGCTTAACAGAGCTCTCATTTGTGTCTCTGCTGAGTGTCAGGTAGCAGCCGCATAAGATGAGCCTGATATGTTGATATGTTTATTTTAGGTATCTCTTATAATAAATCATTGCAAACAGTTTCTCATAAACAAACCCATGCACAGTTCCATGAAAAAGTATTTCCTGATTTTTCTTTTCTTTTTTGCATATTTGTCTCTCTTACATTATTCATATCATCAACCAAATTTTAATATTACACAAAGATAACCCAAGTACGTATAAAATGCACGTTTTAAATGATGAACCTAAATGTTTTTTAAATGAAATTTAACCAGCGAAAATTCCTAATAAATGTATTAAAATGTATTTTATTGTCACATGAATGAAAATGAATAGTAATATAATTGGCCCACTGCGACTTCCTGTTATTGATCCAGCTAACATAAGCCTGACATTATAGGGGAAGATTCACTTTATAGTTTTTCGTAGACATTCAGGTGGGTCTCTAGTGTGTTTCTCCAAACAAAAAACATGAGGGGGAAAAAACATTCCCTGTTTTTGTCTTCTTTTTTTTTTGTCGTCGTCCAGTGCTTAAATAGGCCTATTAATAAACTTGAATTTGCCACAGAAGTAGTAAGATATGGGAGCTAAACACAGGAATGCAACAGGTAACATGTTGACTGTAGCAGCTTAAGAGCATTAAACCAGTGTGTAGCCTGTGCGCCTGATGTGTGAGTATTATGCTACATTTAAGAAGCGAAATGGATATTGTTAGTTTATGCGTAATAACAGGTTTATTATGCTCGATTATAGAACTGTTATTTGTAGTCTTTTTCTGGCCTGGCCTGTATACAGCATGTGATCTCTCATGTGGTGTACTTGTTAGTCAATACAAATAGCCCTTGTACAGATTGGTTAAACGTATCCAGTTCTCTTGGCCAGAATGTGATGTACATGGAAACTGTCCATTATGTTTGAGTTGTGTAAGGGAGGATTTGGAATTCGGGGTTTTTTAGTAACACGAGAAGTTGCTTTTAGAAGTTGTTTTATTAGCTTTGTGCGAGAGAACAGCTAGACTGGTGAAGGAAGGACTGTTTATAGATGCTTTACTGTAAGTCTCCAATCTTTTTTTGCACCACTGACCAGTTTTATGTAAGACAGCTTTCTACGGACCAGCCATCTAGTGCTTATGACAAAGCATAGTCCGTAATAAATACATTGTACAATAACGCAGAAAAAGTGCTCGCCCTATCATCCGGAGATCGAGTTCGATTCCCGGCTGATGCTGTAACCTCTCACAGCCGGAGGTCTATTGGCTGATTGGCCGAGCTCTCAGAGGGGAGGGATGAGAGGTACTTAGTGCTGCCACATTAATCACGGCTCTACAGCCAATCAGGGGCGTCTGTGAGCTCACGCAAGCGGAAGGAGCGGATAGCGCTGTCCTCCGAGTGTGTTACGCCGTCCCCAATGGTGCATGAGTGAGCAGTTCGAAAAGATGCGGTCGACTGGCGTCGCGTGGTTCGGAGGAAACATGTGATGGTCTTCAGCCCTCCCGACTGAGTGGTAGTAGCAGCTTAATGTGAGAGCCCCCTAGTGACGGGGAGGAATTGGACACAACAAAATAAGGGGGAAATTTGGTTTATTCCTTATGCTCTGTAATTTCATTTTCCTTGCTGTTACTGCAGACATCCATGTATTACAAGGATAGGTTGTTAGAAAAGGAAGCAGCGTTTTCAGTTCCTTTGTGACGATCTCAGGTTATTCTGCTTTGATTTAATCCAGAACATCTGCAGAGTTTAAGTTGTGTTAACATACTTTTAAGGCCACATCTATTATACAGAGCGGCCTTGGAGAATGTGATTCACCTGTTACCTGATAAACTCTTCATTTAGGTAGGACTCTTTGGCATTTTCTTTTGAATGCAGCTTTCTTTTTGTTGGCAGTCTCAGAGTCTCATCCTCTGTCTCATCGTTGGGTATTTTCCCTTTCTCAAAGAAGCTCTCCGGAGACGTTTGTCTCTTACTCCGATAGAGGTAGCTTGTAACATTTAGCTTTATTTTATCAGCCATCAAAACCGATATAGAGAGAAGTGTGGGAAAGAGGTACAGACGTACAGTACCTCAAGCGTAAGGCATGAGGCAGGTTTTTAATACATTTACAAACTCTTCACCAATTGCTGCGTTACAAAAGGAATAAAACACTTTAAACTGTGCTCTTATAGAGAATTAATCAGTGCTGGGGAGAGTTCACAAGACACAGCATGGACTACATATAAGAGCTTCCATTCCCCTGACTACTGATTATGATCGTTATGATTCCTCTGACGAGCGATTGTGTGAAGGAAACCCTCTGTTTAGTCTCTGCCAGTTTGTTATACCAAACCTTCTCTATTTATTGTCTTCCCAGATTCTGATCCTGTACCTGATTACTCGTGTTCTGATTGCGTCATGTTGCAGTTTGTCATTTGATCATCAGCTGCTTCTTAATGCCGATTTTCTCTGGCCATGTTTCCTTGTTTTTTATTTTATTAAGGTTTGTCGACCTGCAATTGTGTCTGTGTCCTAAACAGCTCTTTTTGTACAGTATAATGTTATAATTGACAGCGTTGCTCTCTTAAATACCATAAATGTAAAATTAAAAGGTTTCTGTAGTGTTTTAGAATATAATTTTATACTTTATTGAATAACTTTATTGAAATTTGCTTGGAAATAGTGAAATTAATGCTTCACTTAAAGCTTATATATTGTACTACATCCATCTCAGATCATGTCTTCTGTCATGGTTGATTTTCTTTCCGTTTCACTCCTTTTTCAGATGTACTGTTTCGGTGTTTATAGCTTTAAAACCCATGTTTTGAGGCTTTTCCAACTCACATTCCTGGTGAACAAAACAAGCAGGAAAAGGGTTTTTCAGTAGCAACCGATTTATTGTGTGTAAGAATGTTAATTCATCATGACTTCCTCAGTGTTTAGTTACATGAAAGTTAAAACAACAAAATGGCACACTAATACCTACACGCAGTCGATATGCTGCTACTAGGGATGTAACGGTATCAAAATTTCACGGTACGGTAATACCTCGGTATGAATGGCACGGTACGGTATTTATTG
>JAQMYL010000018.1:10997701-11012140 GCA_030014365.1 Clarias pachynema
GTATATTGTTAATATAGGCTACAGAGTTTCATTTTTTTTTTACAGTTTCGGTTGTTGGTGTGCCTTGTGATTTTTTTTCAATTAAAAATGTACCTTGGCTCAAAAAAGGTTGAAAAACACTGCTGTAGGGTCTGAGATGTAGCTCTTTTTTTTGTTATCCTAGCATTGCACAACCTGACCTTGGGTGAATATGCTGGGACGTCCACTTCTAGGAAGATTGGCAACTTTGTTTCTACTTGTTAATAATCTCACAGTTTAATGTTAAACTCCAAATTGTTTTTCAACCCTTTCCAGCAATAATTATTTTTCTAAGACAATCGCTTATGTCTTTCCCTCTTGGCATTGTGTTAAGACACATCTAAATGCTCCAGACAAGCAAACTGCCAAAACATTTGCTTTTATAGAGGTCTACACCTGCACATGGTCAATGAATTAGGGGCTGATGATCAGCAGCACCTTACTGCAACTTATCTTAAATCCTGTGGAAGCAGTAAGGGAGTGGTTAGTATTGCCCACGTGTTATTTTTATTTTGGCTTCATTTATGTTAGATAAATAATGGCGCTGTGAAAAACAGCTATATGCTGCTGTTTGTCTGAGGTTGTATTGGCCTCGTAAATTTGTATGATGTTTTTACACAATAAAACATAGAATTAAAAGAGGGGGTAATAGCTTTTAACATGACTGTATATAATCAAAAGAAACATTACACACATAAATGTCTTACAAAATGTATCTGTCAAATAAATAGGAAAGTCTGGTCTTGTACAAAAATCTGTCGGTCAGCACCAGAAATGTAAAATTCAGAAGAGGTTGACGATGACATCGAGTTAACATTGCATGATGCAGCCTCCTTGCATGTCCAGCAAGTCCAGCTGCTGCCAAACATCATTAAATAGCCCAATGACTTATCGTGTGTAACCCTGGTATACCTACAGCAGTAGTGGCAGTGTTTCTCAAATGATGCTATCGAATTAGTCTGTTTAGTCTTGGCGTTGTTACTCTTGCCTTTTTAGACCTACTGTACGGCAACCAGCAGTGGAGGCAGTTGTTCGGAAGCAGTTCCACATCATAGAAATGGTATTTCTGGTAAACTCCAACCGTTGCAGCAAGTTAAAACATTCTGTTGGCCCTTTCTCTACTAGCAAAGTCAAAATGGGCATGCTAGTGTGAAGACAGAATGGACAATCAGAATGTGTAAGTGCCCAGGACCCTTTAAGAAGATGCGAGTGAGGTTATCCATGATAAAGTGAAGTTCTGTTGAGAATAACAGTATTTTACCTTACCACATTTTTGTATATATATATATTTTTAATAGTGAAACATTTCTTTTGTCAGTGAGTATATTACTTTAAAAGGGTACAGCTGCATTTGCAGTTAAAGGAATCCTGCAGCAGGACCAGCAACCATATATCCCGCACACTCGTATTTAGATGTAGCTTAGTATTAATTAGCTGCATCAACAATTATGATGGTAAGATATGTCTGTGTTTGTGTTTGCAGGCATACGCAGTTGGAGGATATGATGGTCAGAGTTGCCTCAGCAATGTGGAAGTCTATGACTCCTTCTCTAACCGCTGGACGGAGGTGGCTCCTCTGAAGGAGGCTGTAAGCTCTCCAGCTGTGGCCAGCTGTGCTGGAAGACTGTTCGTCATCGGAGGAGAACCAGACGAGAGCAGCTGCACAGATAAGGTGAGCGTGTTAAGTGATAAGTGTGTTGGTGTGTGTTAGGAAAAGTTTTTTTTACCGCTTTTGCAAATGCTGGTTTAGCTCTTGTTTAAGTTTAGTTGAAGTCAGTGAGGCGGTCATGTACAGTACTAGTCAAAAGTTTGGATTTATTTTTCCTGTATTGTAGAACAATACTGGTAATGAAGTAACAACAACAGTCAGTTATTTTAAGACACTTGGGTCAGCTGTTCTAGAATAGGTCTTGCTAGAACAGTATTGTCAAGTGCATTTACAAACCCATCAAGCATCACGATGAAACTGACTCTTGTGAAGGCCATCCGAGGAAAACAAAACCAAAACCAAATCTCTGCTGCAGAGGAGAAGTTCATTTAGAGTTACCAGCCTCAGAAATTAACACACAATTAACAGCACCTCAGATTGGAGCTGTTATGAAGCCTTTACAGAGCATAAGTAGCAGCATCTCAATATTAACTGTTTAAATGAGAATATTGCATATTTTTGATGCATTTAGCATTGTTTTACAATGTAGAAAGAAATAAAAATCAGGAAAGACCATGGAATTAGAAGGTGCATCCAAACGTTTGTCTGGTTCTGTATTTACATGTACATTATGTGAATACATACAAATAACTGAATATTTTTTAACTCCGGGGGGAAAAAAGAGAGAAGGACCTACTGTAAGAAGAAGAGAAATGTGCGCATTGTAATAAATGAGCTGAAGTCCAGCTGCTCTTCTCAATAATCTGGTTTTCCTTTGAACTTGGTGTCGTGTTCAGAAAGAGCCACTCGTTTGTAGTACTCTGCTTCTGTAACCTGAGCTTTCCACCTCATTCTGAAGTCAACGGAAACGACCATATTGGCAGTGAAACACACACAAATGTGTGCATATTCACTGGGATCAGATAACCACTCGCACAGGCCTCCTACTTGTGTGTATTGTCTCCAGAACGTTAACGGCTTTCGGTGCATTTGTTTGCTGCCCCGCAGTCGGTCATTATTTATCAACCATCTGCTGCTGGGAAAGTGCTAGAAAGTGATGAAGACAAGCAAGTGATGAAAGAAGATAGGAATGCTAAATGAACAAGAGATGGGGCATGAAAAAGAAATACCAATACGACATTTTTCCCCTGAAGGGTTTTTGTTTACGGCACACACTGGTTATTCCATGGAATATTTGTCCTTCCCTGTAAGTGCTTTATGTATGTTTAAACTTATTCTGCAGCACGTAAATCTATGTCTCTGTATGGTTTTGCCTTTGAGCCTTTTTAATCTCTCAATCAAAGCTTATTATTGTTGCCATGGATTCAGTGTTTCAACATAACATGAACACATTATTGTACTTCCTCATCCAATCGTAGTCGGGTTACTTTCTGTGGCCTTGGGCTGCCGTTTTCTACGGAAACTTCTCAAGAAACACGGCATTGTTTCCTCAGTTTCACAAAGAGACATGTATAACTGAACTGTGTGTATGGAGTGTAATGAGGCATTAGAGGGTTATTGTGAAAGATCAGTCACGGTGGAGGCGGTCAGTCTCTGTTGTTTTGATAAGAGTCAACATATGAATTATTATTTTAATCCTGTATCTGTGTGTATGTGTACTGCTGTGTTTTTAGGAGCATTGCTCTGAGTGTGTTTGTTTATCATGTGTCTCTGTGACTCTCAGGTGCAGTGTTATGACCCAGAGACAAACAACTGGCTGCTGCGCTCCAACTTTCCCATGTGTAAGCGCAACATCACGGCCGTGTCTCTGAACAGTCTGGTGTATGTGTGCGGCGGCCTCACCAAATGCATCTACTGCTACGACCCGGCGCAGGACTTCTGGATGCCTGTGGTCAACATCTTCAGCAGACAGGTACGAACACACAGTCCTCCAGATGACAAGAGAGGCATCTTGTTAACACACAGTCTGAAACACAAATACAAAGATAATGATGATTTGTCCCAATATGACCTGCTCACATGATGTTCAGCATTCTGTACTTAAAATAGGACTTTACAGAATCTGGTGAATAAAGGCTTTAATAAAACTGCATTTATTTAGCTTTTTTTATTTTTCTTACCTCTGAAAGCTAGTGTTAAACTGGATGTTTTTGGATCTCCTGAGTGGCACAAAAGAAAACCGTTCATCCTATGATCATCCCTATCTCGGTGAAAGTGAGAGCATTAATGACACTAGTCAGTCATAGGCATGTGTCCGCTTTTGTGCATGCAAGAAGGCCTTGAGTACTCAGCTACCCTGGAGAATGCATGAACAGTACTGAACAGAACAGAAAAAGATTCATGTCTGACTTTACATGTCTCAGAGGAAACGCATGTTCGGTTCAGGGGAACGTTCTTCCAGAGGTATAAATAACAGTTCCAAGCACCAAAGTTGCTGAGGCTCTATAGAAATTGCATGTTGGAGACAATTAACACACTGATGCAGCATGCTCCCAAAAACCATCATGATTTCCGGGTCAAACTATCTAATACAACAACCAGGCCAGAGTTGGCACACATTTGTATCATTTATCTCGTTTTGTATGATTTTTTTAATATCATAACAGTTCTGAAGGATATGATATCTATGAGTTCTGCTGTGTTGCAGAGGCTCTTATCTTGATCTGTTAAATGAAAGGAAGAAACATCTTTCAGCAATGCGTATTGTGGGTGTGTTTAAGATCACACAGATTTTGACAGAGTGCCAACAAGTTGTAACTTTCTTATCATTATAGTACATAATGCTTCGAGCCCTTAATCAGTGCCTGCAGCCATATTCTGCATTAAAAGCATTGGGATTATTTATAGTGACACTGGGGGACAGGAACAGACTGCAGTGAGAGACCAAAGCGGTAACTAAGCTAGTTATTTATGGCTAAGCGTACAGGAAGTTAGAAACACTCATTAAACTCATTGTTTATTAACTGTCACTAACTGATTTTATTTACTCTCTTATTTATTTATACATGTACAGTTTCTGTATCCAGGATTTTAGCTGATATGACAATTGTTCGTGCCAGAATTATCAAACACATTCTCCAAAGAATCTGTGAAGGAGATTTTAAGTCCATGTGTTGTAGGTATGCTTGGGTAATCTGACGAATTCGATTATTTGTGTTATGACAAGTGTGGATATGTCTGTATAGGAATGCTGCGGCATGTCGGTGTGTAACGGAAAGATCTTCATCCTGGGTGGGCGGGGAGAGAACGGCGTGGCCTCTGACAGTATCATGTGCTACGACCCTGCCTCCGGCATTCTGACGGGTGTCGCTGCCATGCCCCGCCCCATTTCCTGTCACGGCTGCATCACTATACACCGTTTCAATGAAAAGCCGCATCGGACCTGAGTAACACTCTGTACACACACACACACACACACACACACACACACACACACACACACACACACACACACACACACAATACAAACACAGCAGGATCTGTTAAAACACTAAAATCAACTATCTGGACTGGACTGATGAACAGATGAGATGAGTGTGTTTTGTTCAGCTTTTCTTCAATTTGATTCAACAATCTTTAATCTCTATAAAGAGTTGATCTCCTGCTTTCATGTCACTCATGACAAAAAAAATTCTCACACTTTTCTTACCCAAGTAGTCCACCTCCTCTATTTCCATCCTGTCTCTTATTTTTCTGTCTTTGTTTATACATAGTTCTCACATCTACATCACAAACCATGAGACCTAGTTGAAGTCACTTCATTGGCTATTGGCCACTGCACCTGAAAGGCAGGTTTAGACCAGATTGAATGCTTGGAAGACCTACTCTTGATCAGAAGTGTAAGTGGGTTGCTATGGCGAACAGGAGAAGCTCCATTATTCCTGCTTATTCCAAAGAAACCAGATGTACAACAATACACACAGTTACTAAACCACATCACAGGACCATACTCATCCAAATATTCTGCTCTTTAAGCCAAATACAGAATGACTGCCAATGTTTGACTATCAAAGTACAAAAAACTAATGAATTTACAGAAATCTATTTTCTTTGGCATGTTGTTGTAAAAATCTGCAAAATGAAAAATGCTTTCATGAATGATTTTTAAAACAGTTTTTTATTTGTTATAATGTCTTTAAATTATGCCTTTTAGTCTAAAAGACAGTTCTGCACTAAAAATATCAGGCACGTTTTTGGTGTTCAGCGTGTGTAAGTGTTCAGTGGACCAGACCGCATGATTTTGGTGTCATGGTCTTTCTACTTTGTATTGAGAAACAGATTCCAAATACAAATGCCACACTTGAAATCAACTCTACACCTTTTATCTGGTTAGTTGAAAGTGAAATAAAGCGTTAATGTCCTTGTCATGGAACAGCTGGGCAGCTGTTTTGGTCCATTAAAAAGGCGAAAGCTAATTATTTGTCTATAGCTACAGTATATAGGTGATTAAATTGTTGTAAAAGCCTGTACAGCGCAAATGAGCCTCTATAACTGTAACTGGACACAAAAATCAACATATGAAGAGAATTGATTTTTGCACAGGATGCTGTTGATAAAACTGACCAGCACTATTAGTGTATTTTGCCATGAGTTAACATCAAATCCACCTAGCCACGCAAGCTAGTTATCTATATCGGCTTATTGAGTAAACCAAATGTAAACAAAGTTATGAGGCACAAATGGTTCCAGAATGTGACAGTTTATCAAAAGGCAATGTGTGAAGTGATCAAAACTCAGAAAGCTTTTCAAAGCTTCTCCATAAAGATGCCCAAGGAAAAGGAGTTGCCCATATGTGTGACGTCATATGATAACTATGTATTTGTTTTGCTTATTTTTAACCCAAGACGTCTCACCATTATCTTTTTTTCTTTTCTGCTCTGTTTCAGTTATTTCATATCATATTTTCCTCTTATTTATTACTGTATAGTTTTCTTGTCTGTCTTTTTTTTTCTAGTATAAGACTGTAAATCACATTTTTCCCGATTTGCCATGTGTGCATTTCTGTCACGCATTTCTATCATGGAACACGTAGCACCACGCTTAACACTCCTGCAACACTTTCATGGTATTCTGAGCTTCTATACAAAACAGTAGCAGTGACAGTCATATATAAATAAACTGCTCTGTTAGTCATTCATTTTAAAACTTTTCATACATTTTTTTTGACTTGCTGTTATGTAGCACGATATTACTCACTTTTCTATTAATCTTTTCATTTTTAACAATCAATTCTGAATCATTTATTAATCCTACATAATGCATTTATATTTGTATTTAATAATATTTGAATATTTTATTATATGTATTGTTATTGCTATTGTATTTTGCATTTTATGAAAGTACCATACCATATAGCCAATAGATGACCAGTGTCAAAATGTGTTAATTTTAACACTTCTTTTTATTATTATTATTTTGTATTTTTTTAACACATAATATTGATTTTAAATTGGGTTTCTTTTACTAACTGATAGACGTACAACCGTTGGCACGCACGGCGCAGTTCTTTATTGAAACTGTATCAAATGTGATCACGTGGCCAATACAGAGAGACAGACTTTTGTGAATTAAGTGGTATATTTGCTGTGAAACTTTACTTTTTCTTCTTTTTTATTTAAGCGTGACTGTGTCTATAACCAATATGCGTGTTTGTGTGGGTATTTGTGTGTGTGTGTGTGTAGATACGTGTGTTTGAAAGGAACCCCAATCATGCACTTAATGTCATGTTATAATGTGTGTCATTGTTAGTGCTATGATATCTTGATGTAAATAAGTTGTTTTCTATTTGGGTATTTTTTTAACTGTAATATATTTTTAGCACATTTTATATGTGTGTGTTCTGTAAACCACTTTGCTTGCCTTTTTGTTTTTTTTAGAACTAGCACCCTTTTTTATTTTAATTTTATAATTTATAACTATATAACAGAATTCGCACTAAGCAAATAATGTGAATTCTGATATTTTTCTTGTGTTGTTTATATCACAGTTGTGGTATAATAGCACTGCTGCTTGAAAATAATACCTCAAGCAGCTTTAACTTTTCTCACAGTCCCTGCAGGTTTAGAGGAATAAGGTGTCAAAGTGTTTGGTGGGCGTCAAGTTATTTTTTGATTATTGGTTACTTGCATTCTGAGCTGCGTTTCTGCATTTTCTTAGAGAACTAAAATGAAAAACAAATGCATCACATAATTTCAACAGACAACCGTTCTTGTAAAATGTCAGAAGTGAACATAATCATTATCAGAGCCAAGTGTCAGTTTGATTTATCCAGAGGAATCCCAGCACATTCTTGCTAATTCTTGGCACATGCGTTTGCCCCAAATTTGCTGTGGTGCACACAGGTTGTGTGTGTGTGTGTATGTGTGTGTGTGTGTGTGTGTGTGTGCCCCTGTGCACATAATAAAATATGCAGAATATTGTTGAACTTCTTCTCAGAACTGAGTCACTGGGTGGATTACCTAGATGCCTGGCCTGGTTAGAGAGCATTTAAATAATGTAATAACCATGTTAATAGATGTAAGAATTTGTTTAGCATCAAGAAAAAAAGTCAACTCTATGTGACAATGGATTCAGTGCAACAGGTTACGTGATATATGATGAGTACAGTGATACGTAGCCTCAAGTGTGGAATGAGTTTTCCATTTTTTACTTTATATACTGTACATGCAGGACCTAAAGAGTGTGTTTTTTTTTTGGGGGGGGGGGGGGTTGTGTTTCTGTGTCATGCTTGCAATCCTGTTAATAAACTTAATAGTTTTTTCTAAGAATGTCATCTAACATTCTGTGTCTGTGGTCATTTGATGTCAGTTCTAGATGGATAGATTAAACATTTTAGCTTTAATTTTCTACTATTCACGCATTGATGAATTAAGCTAGTTAGAATATGACACTTGGTGGCAGACCATGCAGTATTTAGGAAAGTATAAAAGTAGTAGTAGCAATTAACATTTAATGTTTGGCTGTATATTCCTGCTTGTAATAAGTACATCAATCTAAAGCCTAAATGACATCACCAAACTGGTGCATTCCTTTTGTGATACTTTTAAAAACTTGTGCCATCAGTGAACATCAGTAGTAATTTCCTTGATAGGAACCAGACTGAAAAAAGAAAACCCTCCTCATTGGGTGACACCATGAAACACAACTATAAATAAACCCCCTTCTATGACTGTGTGCTATATGGTCAAAAGTGCTTCTATACAACAGAAAATTCATGTGAGATAACATGAAGTTCACTAAGTTGAAATTAGTGAACATGTTATCTCACATGAATTTTCTGTTGAAATTAGTGAACTAATTCACAGGTGCAGCCGTTACAGGTGAAACCCAGATCCTAAACTAAGGTATTCAGTAATATTAATGAAACAATCAGTCTAACAAGTCACACCTGTCCAACCACAAACATCTATGAGTCACATGTTACAATACTTTCGATCACTTAAACAATTAGTGGGTTCTAACAAAAGTTGCTATGTTTTAAGTTACCTTATGATTTTTAACACATTTTGATTTAAATGTCATGGATTGGAAGTTGAAAATGTATATTTTGAGCAGAAACCAGAATTGTCATTGCTGTACTTTCAGAAGGGCTTTATGGGACCCATAAGGACCAGCAAATATTTCCAGATAGTTGCAAAAATATATTCACGTGTACTGCAGTATCTCACAATTTTCCGCAGCTCTTCGTCATAATAGAGTTAGAGTTCATACTCGAGGCACTAATCATCCTTTCCGACTGCTCATTCAGGCGTTGGGCAATATATGATTGATATGAATGCATGCCGTTTACCTGGTAAGTCTATAAAGTAATTTCAGTGGAAATACAAGGCTGGATTGCCAGACAGGTTACAGAACAATTTAGTGATTAATATAATAAGGATGACTGGAATTCTACCATAGCTGTTTCAATCTGTGTTCTAGTGTAAACAGTGTGAAACCTTCTCTGCCTGTTTCAGCACAGTGCAGCACATTTAAATCTTTGTGTCTTTATAAAAAATCTTAAATAAAATAAAACAGTTTTAAATCAACATTTCACAGTGGCATAGTGGTTAGTATTGTTTCCTTCTGGAATATAGGAAGCAGGGTGAAATTAAGTCAAACCCAGACAAGATAAAATTTGCATGGAATTGGACAGCTCTTCCATCCCCACAATCCACACAGTCAGTACGATTGGGACAGAGACATAAAAAAGCATGTCTTCTTGCCAGTCATCAGTGCCAGAGCTCTTGTGCTCTTTTCTTGGGAATAAATCCCTAGCAATGGTCTAAAATCCACTGGAAAGCCTTTTCAGAAGTGTGGAGGAAAGGAGAGACCAGCTCCGTATTAATGTCCATGGGTTTGATATGGAGGTTTTGGTGCTTAGGTGGCCACATACTTTTGGTCATGAAGTGTAAATAAACTAGTTGTAAATGTTGCACAAAAGAAAACCTGGTTTAGGCGAAAGTCTGGTCCAAGTATCTCCAGCCTGAATAGACAATAAAGAGTCTGGGTTCACCAAATACAGTATTAGTTACAATGAATATTAATATAATATAATTAATATAATATAATAAAATGAATATAGTTATTCATTCTAATTATAAAATTGTAAGAAAAAAAAAGATTTTACATTTTATATATTCACTTTAAGTTTCATAAAAGCTGGTATTAAATGTTCATTATTGTTATTGCTTTTCTAGTTTTTGTTTCATCATCTACTTTCTAGCTGTAATTTTATGGTTTTAATTGAATGCATACCTAAAAAATAACCTGTAACAATATCACAGAACTTACAGAGCATTTAAAAATGCAAGTGTGTGTGTGTCATGAAGGAATTATCTGGAGCCTATAATTTGGAAAGAGGAACCAGAAGATGCCACCAGACGTTAACATGAGATCGGAGAAAAAAAGATAAAAAGAAATTTAATCGTTTCAGGATTAAGATGACAATAATAGAAAATCATGTTTTTGTAAGCTGTGTGTTAGTGATTTGTTCTCCCGCACACTGTTTTAATGTGTGAGCAGGTGGCCGTGTGTGTGTGTGTGTGTGTGTGTGTGTGTGTATGTGTGTGTGTGTGTGTGTGTCAGCAAGTAAAACAGACATGAGCTATCGTAATTGCACAGGTGTAGCTATATGGTGGGGCAGATTACTGCAGACAAAACATCCATTTTACCTTCAAAGCAGGTGTGTTACAGAAGATAATTAAACATGGAAGTGCTGGGATAGCAGCCCAGGTGCAGAAACATGGGGGTGGATGACTACAAGCAACTTTACAAATACAACATTCTTTGCTGTCTTTGAGACATTATAACAGCTAATACGTTAAATGAAAATGGTTCATTTTCAAATTTTTAACTTTGTACAATTAAAATGTTTTCTGAAAAATACTTTGAGATGAAATATTTGTAGTATAACAAGCAGGGTTCTTTTCTTTTCTGCTTTTTAAATTTTTTTTATCTAATCTAATCATGCATTCGTAAGGTGCCCCTGATGTAAAGGGTACCTTCATAGCAACTATGAAGGTCAGTTTGTGGACACCTGACCCTATTGTATTGAACGTCACTGGAACGTCACTTAAACTAAAAGCCCAGAACCTGTTCTACCATGACAATGCCCTTGTACACAGACAAGGCTGTAGTACTCTGCACAGAGCGACTGATGTAAACCCCATCTTACTCCTTTTGCATATAAGCTGGAATGTAGACCGAGCACCTGTCCTGTTCACCCAACATCAGTGCGTGACCTCACTAATGCTTTTGTGGCTGGACGAACACATCCAAACAGCCATGCAAATCTGGTGGAAAGTTTCCCCGGAAGAGTGGAGGTTAACAAAGGTTGTCTGCATCTGGAGTAAGATGGTTAACACTATATATATTTGTGCTGGTCACATGTCCACAAGTGAACATATAGTTGAACATATAGTTTATGGAGTGGCTTTATTTTCTGCCTTCAACATAATATCATTGTATTACAATCAAACAAAAATGGAGCATTCTTATAGGAGGATTTTGTTTCCCTGTGCTGGCAAATTAAATATAAAACTAGCATGAAGTTGCAATTATATAATGTAAGTATGAGAGGTTTTCTCACTATTCCTTAATGATAAAAAAAAATGATACTGATCAGCCATAACATTAAAACCATTAAAACCTAGGTCGAGTTCCCCTTGTGCAACAGTGGAAGCTCTGGGTCTCCAGGGTCGATTTCTGCCTCGGGGTCTGTGTGCATAGACTTTGCATGTTCTCCCCGTGCTTGGTGGGTTTCCTCTGAGTAATCTGGTTTCTTCCCACAGTCCATAGACAAGCAACTTTGGGATGCGTCTGGTGTCTCTGGGGACGGTTTCACTCTACCATGAAGACGGTTCTGGCCTCGACTGGTGTTGACAGCTGTTTCTCTGAGGACTTGACTTGGCTGCAGTTGCTCGATAGTTCAGGACTGGAATTTCCTACAAGTCTACCTCTGGCTGCCACCTAACACACAGTATAAATGCAGATCAATTCCTGCTTTCTGTTTCACACAAATGAGGATGGGTTCCCTGTTGAGTCCGGTTCCTCTCAAGATTTCTTCCTATTGCCATCTCAGGGAGTTTTTCCTTCCCACTGTCGCCCTCGGCTTGCTCACCACGGACTATCTGACCATTTTGATTCATATACATTCACATTCCATACAAACTTAAATAATTCTTTTGACTGTGTAAAGCTGCTTTGCGACAATGACAATTGTTAAATCGCTATACAAATAAAATTGAGTTGAATTTGAATTGAGTTAGACTAATCGGTGTTCCCAAATTGCCCGTAGTGTGGGAATGTGCATGTGAGTGTTGACTGGTGATCCTACCACGGTTGTAAAAGTGGGTCAGTGATAGCTCGGTGATTAAGACTATCTTAAGAAGATCTGCTAGGTCCCAGGTTCAAACCCCACTACCACCAAGTTACCACTGTTGGGGCCCTTGAACAGGGCTCTTAACCTTAACGTATAATGAGATAAAAATGTAAGTCGCTTCAGATAAGGGCATCTGAAAAATGTTATGAATGTAACAATGGTAATAAATACAATGGTACCTATTACCTTACTATTTCCAGAGGTTCCTTAATGGAGGGATTAAACTGAACACAACGTTAAGCTGAATGCCTGTAGTAGGTCATAACTAAAATTGGTTGAATTGGAGCGCCATCTTGAGGACTATTCCTGAAATGTCGAGGCCTAATTCTCCATGCTGTTAGCACACTTGGAATAATACCTGCTGTTAGCCTGGGGTTTAGCTAGCGTCCATACAAAACAAATCATAAACAGTGCATGTTATCTCCTGCATGTTGTCTAAGAGGCCAAAACCTAAAGAAGCTGCACTGTTTGGAAGAGCTGCATGTAGAATGAGCTCGCTGTTTGTTTAACTTTATCCGCGTTTAAACCCGCTGCTGTTTCCTGTAGTGTGACAGGTAATGTTACCTCCAGTGTTATTCAAGGTTTTTTATTAGCTTTATTTATTTCACATATATTTCACTATAGCTCCGACTGCAATGTGCATTTAAACTGCGAACAGGAAAGTACCAAATGTAAACTAATATGTCGCGCAATACCTAAAGTATGTTTTATTACGTTCTACTGTATTGTCGGTGAAGTAAAATGCTAGCGAGGCTAGGCTAAGGCCTCGGGGCTTCACCGAGCTTTCCTAAAACGCGTGTCCGAGAACTGAGTGCGTTACTTCGGCTTGGAACAAAGTGTTGAAGCTTCGCTAAATCTTCAAAGCTAAATTACTGCACCAGTGCAAGGTTATTTTGTTGAATTGTTGTGCACAAATAAATGCCATTAAAATACTGAACACTTATGTATGTTATTATTATTGTTTGTTTTTTATGTGTGTTTTAATTTTGTTTTGTGTTTACGTTTAAATGAAAGCAAAAGCTGCATGCTAACAGGTAATTTACTTAGCAAGCTAGCTAACTAACATAAGCAGGCTCAGTGTGAGAGACTGTGAGCTGTGTGATTATTAGTGTTAACCACAACTCGAGCAGGTTTATTTTTATTTACTAAAATCCATAATATTTCATTGTTTATTGTAATATAAAGAAACTGTAAATATATATTGTTAAACTATGTAGCCATGAAGCTGCTCATTAACTCTGGCTGTTTAAGTATTTGCAGATCAGCAGAAATGTCAGGAATTAAACGCAAACTGGAGGATAAAGATCCAGACTATGAGGACATCACCCAAGTGCAGCAGAGCAAGAGGAGCAAAGTACTTGAACAGAATGGTAAACCTTATTGATTTAGCATTTTAATAATAATACACAGTCCACTAGGAAGTACAAGGCAGTGTTTGGTGGAGTATTTATGTGGATGGTAAAGACTGCCAGTGTGTGTGTGTGTGTGTGTTCCAGGGACAGGAGTGTAGCAGGTGCAGCAGCATTGCTAAGAGATAGAGGTGGCATAAAACTTGATCCCGCTCACTCTTTCGGTTATTTTTCTTAATCTTTGCAATTTGACCGGTTTTGTTTGTCCAAACAAATTAGTCATTTAAACCACAGTTATATGGACCAGGGTAAAATAGTTACTGATAATAACGAATAAGTGAAAGTAATAAGTGGATGCACCGTATACATTCTCATGTTAATACAGATGGTTCATCTTTGACCATGCTTTTTTTTTTTTTTGGTTGGTCTCTATTGCTGCACAATTTTAATCGTGTTATGGACCAGTGCAATTATCTAATCGCAATAGGCTGTGATTTATTACAGGTAATATATACATTGGCTGGAAGATACAGTGGGTACGGAAAGTATTCAGACCCCCTTAAATTTTTCACTCTTTGTTATATTGCAGCCATTTGCTAAAA
>JAQMYL010000018.1:11033364-11047272 GCA_030014365.1 Clarias pachynema
AAAAAAAAAAAAAAAAAAAAGTAAGTCTGCCCATGTTTGTTCAGTTGAGCTTTTAAACTACCCCATAATTTTGTATTACTGTGTATGTGTACTTTATAACACTTAGTTATTAGTTTGTCCATTAGTTTGTCTCTAAGTTTTGTTATTGCAGTCCTTTTTTAAATTTATTTAATTTATTTTCTCATATTCTCTTCTCTGTTTGTAGATGGTGGGTATTCCAGTTGGCTCTGCGCTACAGTCTGCAGTAAAGCAGGTGGCCATCAGCAGCGGTCAAATCCTGGTTGCTAAATCCAGTCCTGCTGTCTCCAAAGTAATGGGACAGAAGCAGGTGGTGGCTCAGGGCGTGGCTAAGGCAATTGTAAGCGGAGGCGGAACAGGTACTGGCAGTGGGGTGTCTGTACAGCAGGTGCACTCCGCTTCCAAATCAGCTGGAGGATCAGGAGGTAGTGGCAAGAGTGGAGGTCAGTTCAAAACCCTTTTGTCTCCTCAAAACAAAGTACATCAACGAATGTGACACTGGTGCAGAATACAACATCCAGTTCATTTTCAGCACTTATCATGGCAAACATAAGCACAAATGAAAAGTTATTGAAACCACAAATAGAGAGCTCTTATTTATTAAAATCAGTTTTGCTAGCCCACACTTTCTTTTTAATTGTAAGAGGATATAAAGGATGCTGAGTCTATCCTTGTGTTTTAAAGAGGAGAGATGTCAAAACATGCAGCTTTTTTTATATTCACATAGTGTGTGTTGTTGTATAGAGACAGTAAGTATTTTGGGAAGACAGAGTGTGGATTTGTGAGATACAGAGAAGGACTGAGGGTGAGAGGAAGACTAAGAGATGTGGAAAAAGCTGAGAACTTAGGGAATGAAAAATGTGGCATTAGTGAGTGGGGTGTTGATTAGAAGAAACAGTATCGCAACGCAATATTGCTCATATCTCTGTGTAACTTCAGGTGGAAATAAGATTACACTTGATGAATCTTACCAGTGCATTTAAATGGGTGTATTTGTTTAAGTGAATAAATGTTGGTGAGGAAAGGCCTGTAATCTTTGCTATTTGCTTTTTACAAATCTTTAACAGTGTGGCTATAGCATGGCATTATCATTTTCAACCACTTTTTACCTTATAAAAAACTATAACTTATAACTATAATGCAGCAATAGTAAATATTACAGTAGTGTGTATATCCGTGTAGAGTTTCTGTGCATTCTCTCTCTGGTTTACAGGGTTTCTTTTCTCTAGGTTTTTTTTTCTCTAGGTTTTTTTTTTCTTTTCTTCTGCTTACAGGCCAGAAAGAGGATTGGCTACTCTAACTAACCCTAGGCATTGATGAATGTTTAGTGTTTGTATGTGCGCATGGTTACCCTGTGATGAATTTTTGTCATTCAGAGTTTATTCCTTGTACTCGGTGCTCCTGATGTAGGCATTGGATCTTTCGTAATCCTGACTAGGAATAAGTTTGTACTGAAAACGAATGATTGAATAATAATGCATTATTTTATCACTGACTCCTTTTTAATTTATTTTTTTATTATTTTTTTTGTGCTGTTTGCATTCACCTCAGTAATGGCAACGCTGCAGTTGCCGGTCAACAACTTGGCAAATTTGGCTAACCTGCCTCCAGGCACCAAGCTGTACCTGACGACAAACAGCAAGAACCCATCAGGCAAGGGCAAACTCCTGCTCATCCCACAGGGAGCCATCCTGAGAGCCTCAAATAGTGCAGGTCAGGGCACTTTCTCACACACACACACACACACACACACACACACACACACACACACACACACACACACAGAGGCACTCAAGGATCTTGTACCTCAATGTCACTCTAATTTTCTCTCTAATAGACCATTGTTGGTCTGTAACATTGAATCTGCGTTGTGTAACACATGGTCTATTTTTATCCGGGATACAACAATACCACTTTTTATCAGACTAAATGCAAGTACTTCCATTTCATACATGCCGATACGGAGAACCGATATCAGTATATGATGCGATGCCAGATGTTGTCCCAGATCACAGTGCGTACAGAAAGTTTCACAATGTCCAACATTTGAAGCATATCAGCAAACTTTGCCTGCTAGTGCGTGAGCTCTGAAACTGCTCTGTATGTAGTATGACTTTCTACAGAGTGAAATCTTGATTAAAACGGGTGACGTACACAGGACTGGAACTGCTAGTCCAAACGTCAGTGATGAAACTAAGACCGAGTGTCCTGCAACAGGCTGTTCTATTTTTGGCGAACAAAATATGTAATTTTATTACATGCAGTTTTGCTTACTAGAAAATCCAAATCCTATTACATGTCTGATTATTCTAATTAACAGTAAATACATATTATTGGGCAGGAAATCACCTCCTGTCTATGTCTGGGCTCTTTGAGGTCTTTCATTACCATGCCAAGATAATTCTTATTATATATTTTAGGATTTTACACTTGTATAAAGAAGGACATCCTTTTGCCACCGCTGTCAATGTTAAATAGGCAGGGGTAAATACTTAGAAAATGACATGGGTTTCAAAGATTCTCAGTGAGATTAAGGTCTGGACTCTGTGCTGGCCAATCAGTGTGTGAAAATAAGCCTGCTGAATCCTGGCATCGTTATCTTGGAATATGTCCGTGCCACCATGGAAGAAAAAATAATCCATTGATGGGGGGAGGGGACCTTGTCATTTAGTATATTAAGGTAGTAAACTGACCTCATTTTTAGGGCAAATAATGTTGCTGAATCTAGTGGTTTTCATAAGGCTACACAGCTGTTTAGCATTAAATGATCTTACTTTAACTATTTGACATAGCCATGAGTTCTGCTCTTGTTTTTTTTTTTTTTTTTTTACGATTTGATTTCACGCTCATTCTGAATGTTTTTCCGATCACGTTTCTTCCTCGAAGAAGAAGGTCCAACACTTATCCTTCCAGATTTTTATTATGTGTTCTTAACCCAATTTCAGTAGTCTCAGCAATCTCCTTTTTTTTTTTTTTGATGCAGGACATTTCGAAACAGTTTGACCCTTTAGAAACAGAGTAACATCTTTGCCACGCATATACAACTGCTTCAAATAACGCTAAATAATCATAACCATATTAATCACGGCAGAAATTGTACAATAAAAGTCTCTAACCTATTTGCTTGGTTAAAACCAGGTGGTAACTTAATGCCCATCAACAGAAAAAAAAGTTTAAGATGGGGGGGGGGTTATATTCTCCCCTCACGCTCTTTCAATGGGAAATAGAATGAAATGTCCTCAAAATTTCAGTAAACTGAAAATTTAGCTGTTAAGACACCGTTTTGCATATTTGGCATATTTTCCTGACCTTGTGTACCTAAAAGAAAAACAGCATGAGAAGAGAGTAAACACACTTCCTAGCTTATAGTTAAATCCCAGAAACAGCACTCATTGTGGTTTTCTTTCTGTCTAGGGAACCAGTCTCAGAGTTCTTCCGGTTCTGCTCAGTCATCTGGGAGCAGCTCAGGATCCAGCAGTCTGCCCACCAGCCTGTCCTGTACTTCTTACATACTGAAACAGACCCCACAGGTGACCTACACATCCTTACTAGGACTATCAGAAAATAGCTCAAATCCTAGCCGTTTAACTTTTATGTTCAGTATGGTTTACTCTTATGTTGTAAATAAACTGTGTAATAAAAGCATCATCAAATACATTTGTTGTAAAATTCAGTTGTAGACTTGGGTAGTAGATGATGATTTTTTTTTTTTCCACTGAATTGTTCATGGGCATTTTTATAGACAGAATGCAAGATAAAAAATAATCTGTTATACTTTGTAATAAAAGTCAATAACCATAATCCTCATATACTATTTAACACAGTGACCCATGCAGTTAAGTTTCCTGCCTGCACTTGTTCATCATTTTACTCTTTCCCACATTTTTGCTGTTTGCTTTAACAGGCAAATTGCATCAGACCCGTCTCTTGCTGTCACTGCATTACACAGAGATTTACCAGTTCTTGCTGGTTTGCATTAAGCATGACACCGTCATGGTACTGTATGTGTCAGAGCAGCTTGACGGTGCTGTCGTTTTATTTATCATGTGTGGAGGATCTTCCTGACTTCTGTAACGGTCGCTGTGGGAAGCATTTGTCCTTCAATGGTCACATTTGTATTTCTTTTACGTCAGGCATGATCACAAGTGTATTGTAAAGAAATATTGTTTCCCGTTTTCCTCGGCAATAAAATTTCTGCATGAAATGTGTCTGATTAGTGGATACGGATGAACAGCGAAGCTGTTCCCTTTTCAGTCACACAAAAACATGAGCATAGACCGATTTAGTTATCACCTGAACTGTGCCTGTTTTCACCTGACTGACTTCTCCATTTCTTTGTGTTCTTGGTTTAAAAGTTGAGAGTAATGGATAACCGTAGCTGGTTTACACTCACAGGTTGATTTATTAAGAATGCTATAGTGTCATTAAATGTTGTATTGTTTTTCACCCTCTAATGAAACTTTACTTTCTGACGTTGATCTACAAACTACATAAAAGTGTTTCAGGTTTTGGCTAGGTGATGCGCATCTGTGAATCCTTCCTCACACCCCATATATCTACAGCTTTGAATGGAGACCATTTTCTTCTACATGTCTCCATATTTTTAACTGTCAGTCTGTTTTTGTGTGATGTTTTTAACTCTTTGCCTTAAATTACAAATTACAATTTTATAAACTTATTACGCACCCACCCTTGTGTGTCTCACACACACCCATACAACTGACACATAACATTAACTTTCAGTCCGTACTGTAGTGACCCCTTTTGTTATTGATCTTTCCAGGGCACGTTTCTGGTTGGTCAGCCAGGGGGTTCTGGGAAACAGGGCACAGCCAGTTCCGCGAGCCATGCCGCATCTAGTCCCACCTCAGTTACCCAGCAGGCCATTCGGGTCACAGCAGGACAGAAGGCAGCCATCTTGGCTCAGGTATGTGTCATGAACGTCATTCCTCATAGAAGAGCTGGAGATTTTTATTTATTTTTTTTTTTTTCCTTTTTTCATACTCGGAAAACATCATATTAATAAACACGCAAATTGTTAGAAATCAGGTCAAATATTAATAGACACAGTTCCATCCTTGGTGTTTGGATTTTTTGCAAATCAGTCAAGAGAGCAGGAATGGTTACATTTATGAAAGAATTACAGACCTTATTTTTTAATTGTTGGATTTATGATTTTTACATATTTGTCTTAAATGCTGCTACACAGCAGGGTGTGTGTAGACGTTTGTGCATGCCTGTGTGTGTGAGCGATGATCTGTTTTTTCAAATCTTCTATTGAGTACTGCGTGAGCACGTTTTAATGGTTTGATGCCACAACACATGGTGTTTTCTGTATTGGAAAAAACACACATGTTGTGATAGAAATTTTCAAATTATATTTTTCCATGAGCATTAAAATATAACTGCGTTCCTCCAATAATACACAAGTATTATAATTGGCAGAAAGTGTTATTTGTAGAAGTCTGTTTAGCAGGTTATTCATATTGGACCTTCATAATGTTGAATGTATAGTAGTGTGTAGTGAAGCGGTGGTACCAGGCTGTGGCGGTGTATCAGCTCCCGCTTTGTGTTTGCAGCTTCCTCAATTTCACTGACACACTTTTTGGTTAAATTCCCTTATTGATCTCAATTTCTCTCCCCCTCTTTTCTCTCCAGTTTCTCCTCCTACATTGTGCTTGCAATGTGCTCTCTCAGAGTGGTGTGTGTATGTGTGTGTGTGTCTTGATTATTTGTTTATCTGAAGTTAATGCATGTGCTTGCGGGGAGGCAAAAAAAGAAGAGCCTGAGCTTTAATTTAGCACACACACACACACACACACACACACACACACACACACACTAATCCTCTCTGTATCCTGCTTTTGTTCTTTTTTTTACCAGAGTAATCTTCCGTTATTACCTTATATAACAGGAAACACTGATCACTCAGGAAAATCACTCTTCGGTGAAGTCTTTTTTAAAATTATTTTTATTTTATTTTATTCATAGATCACTGAAATCTTGATTTTTAGGATGGTAGTCTCACAAGTGAGAGAAACATCTAAAAATTCCTGTCAGAGAGAGGTCTAGGTAAGAAGAAAAATGATCATGGAATGGGTGGGAAGAAAGTAAAGCCTGGTCAAATATGATCATTACTTCACTGCATATTGCAAAGGCTGTGAAATGTATTTATTGTAAATGAATGAATAAATGAAACGCAAGTAGAAATGTGTCGAACAGATCTGTGTCGGAGAGAAAGTGCTACTCGTTGCACAAGTGCTGCTCGATATGAGACAGTTTGCTGTATGCTTTCGACATCAGGCGTTGTGTAAATGAAGATGATCAAAATGGAAATACAAAAATGTATGTACGTGATCAACAGCTTTGTGGCGTCAACGTGCCAAGCATCTCCAGCAGTGATTTAATCATTTTGACAGCAGACCCATTTACTTCAGTGCTGATCTATCCAACAGGAAGGAAGCAGAGTAAACAGTAGCCATAGGTCTGCCCACTGCAAAGTGCTGGCTAAGAGCTAATGGACTGGAAGATAATCTTCATGGGTCTTTATGTAAGATATTTAGAAGATGAGCAGGTTTTGCATTCATGTTGACTGAAATCTTCACAGATATGCAGATTGGGATGCAAAAGATCAAAACCATACACATTTTATTTATTTATTTTATATTATTTATGGCATTTAATGGTGTAGAATATAAAATTACAGGTAAGATTTCACATTGAACACACTGAAAGTTAATTGAAACTGATATTCATGTCCCTTTAAAAACATGTTGCCGTGTGTATAGTCACATGACTCCACCTCGTCCAGTCTGCAACATGGAGGAGAATTCCTTCACCAGAAAAAAAATTATAATAATAATAAAAACCCAGCTTTAATAGTTGAGCATATTTACAGTACCAGTCTTGTCAGTGAGCTATGAGGACAAATTGTTCTTTATTCATAGTCAAGGTAAAATGTTCAGTTAGTCGTGATGTTGATTTAAGGTCATCTTGCCCAGCATTAGTTGTTTGGTACATAATCTGTCCATTATTATTTAAACTGTATTAACAGTCCGATAGTAACTTATAATTTCCAGGTCTTCCTTTCAGTTTGTTTCCTTTGAGTTCTTTTGCAAATTGTAAAATGGTTTCTGAAAGAACAAAACTGGGCAAAACACAAAGTATATGTGTGTCTGACTGCTGGTATCCAAATATTCTGAGGAGGATGCAGCATGATTATATAACTGAAAGAGCATCAGCCAAAGCACAAGTCTTTAACTTCTCCATCACAAAGTATCTCACTCACTCACTCACTCACTCATCGTTGTCTATAGTCGTCTATAGGAGGTCCGTGTTGCCTACAAAGTATCTGTTGAATTTATAAGAGTGATCTTACTCAAGAAATCCTTTGACTCCGAGGCAGTTTTTACATCACCCGTCTTTAAACTTCCAGGTGCACAGAAACTATGTTGATGTTGAAACAAACCGCCAATTCTGGATTGAATTATCGATTGAACCCCCATTAAAACTGGCTGAGGTGTCGTGTCGTGTGGTTTGATTGGCAGGTGGTTGGCGGCTCCCAGGGCTCTCAGGTAAAGCTGTCTGACGGATCGGTGAAGACGGTGACGGCTGCACACCTGTCCAAACCCGGCAGTACTACTTTGAGGATGACTGGGGGGATCATCACAGCCACTACTTCAAGTTCACCCGCTGCTACCTCCAGTTCTCAGCAGGTGAAAAACAGGGTCTTGAACTTAATGTGGGTTTTAACATGTGTTTTGTATTTGTGCTCGTTCGTATCGTTCCTTTTTCCTATATGGAACAGAGTCTTCATCTTGAATTAAGTAACGTAGGAAAAGACTATTACAAAAGAGGAAGCACTAGACTGTAGTGTTACTTCATTTTTGTTGTTTATTTTCAGCACATTATTTTTAGAGATGTGCGTCTTCTATTGCTTCTATTTATTCACTTGCTGTCTCACTCTCTCTTCCGTGTTTGACCCTCCAGTCAGCAGAGGGAGCCGGAGTGTCCCCTGCGTCCTCAGGTACTAAAGCAGCTGCACAGCACTCTGTACTGATGGCAGCCAATCAAGCTGCAGTAATCAGTGCCGCTAAAAGTGCTAGCGCTGCAGCCAACGTAGCAAAAAACACCGGCTCTGTTGTAACAATGTCTAAAAGCATCAACATGCCACTCATCAGCCTGTCAAAGGGGGCAGGGACAGCAGTAGTGAGCGTCCCCAAGAGTGCCAGTCCATCACTGGTCAATGCTACATCTCTAGTGGGAGGAGCTACAGTCAGTGGGAAGACAGCAGCTGCGATTTCAGGTGACTGACCGTTTCTTAGCCTCGCATCATCTGATTTAATGTACAGGTGAATAAAGTCCATCTTATGAAGGGGAAGTTTCTACAAGAAAGTGGAACAAAAATTATTAAATAAAAAGTCTTCAATGCCCAATTAAACATTAAAGAAATCAAGGCAACAAGAAATGTGCTAATTGCACGTTATAAACTTAAGATTTAAATATAAAACGCAGTCATCTTTAAATACTGCTAAAAACCAGCTTTTCAATAATGTCTGCATGTGTTTTTACCATCTTACAGGCATGTTAAAGCTACAGTCAGGCTCACAGCAGACAGTGCTGACGATTCCAGCTAACCAGCTTAAGCAGCTCAGCATTGGTGGGGCCTCCACAGGCCTCCAGACCATCCTCATGCCTGTGGGAAAAGGTGAATCAATCTTCCTCGCTGTCTTTAGTGTGGGTGCTCTAACCGACCATGTGATGTACTCGAATAGATGCACTTAAGGGGCAGAAAATTTAAAGCTTGCAGAACAAATCAGGTCTACAACTAACAGGAGTGACATTAGAATTTTGGGCTGCCCTTTGGGTTTTATACATACAATTAAATATTTTATGCCTGATACATTCTTTTCCAGGGAGCTACTGCTGTCTGCTTTGAGGTGATTGTAAAAATAGACCAAGACAGTTTAAGATCTTTTTCCACGTTAAGTATGATATAGCAACCAACAAAATTCAAATGAAAGACAAATATAACTGTTTTTTGGAAAAAAGTAAGAAAACAAATGACCGGGAAAAGTGCAGTTACATACAGAGTACAGTGGCATAAGTGTGCACACTCTTGTACAATGTGACATTGCTTAATTGAACATTGAACATGATCGATTAATTCTAAGCAGTATCACATGAGAGGGAGTGTTGTTTTCTGGTTATCAGCACAGCTGTGATGAGATCATAGCCAGTGCTTTTATGCTCTACATCACCACCCGTGGAATGACTCTCGTCAGATCAGATTACTGACTCAGAACTAACTGTTGTATTGCACTGGTGAGCTCAGGAGCGCCAAAAAACCTACAAGACTCAGACAATCTGAAGCATGCAACCTGGGCGTGTATGGGTGCAAATTAAATTGATCTTGTTTTTATTGATGATTGGACCGACGATAAAAGCAGGAGAATTAATTCTCTAGACCTCTATAATCTGCTTAGATTCAGTTGATTATTTTAAATTCCATTACAGGGTACTTGACACTGCGGGTGAACGGTGTCCCACAGTAAATCTTTTAAGGTGAAGTAGGAAGGGAAGATGGATAAAGTGAAGTCCTGGCAGCGCATTACAAGAGAATAAATCTAGAGTCTGGTTGTCCAGACATCAGGTAGTCACTGACTGCAAAGGATTTTCAATCAAGTATTAGAATGACGGTTTCATTTATGATTGTGTCTAATTTTTTCCCTTAAAGCTTGTACCCAAGATCTCATTTAACACTGACAATATTATTTAGCTGTCTACTGCAGTACAGTGTCCAAATATTTATGGACATATAATTTCAATATGCATGAAACGTTACTTGAACTGCTCTTTATCACTTAATTATTTTAAAATCAATTTTGTGGTTTTGTAGTTTTCACTTTTCTTTGTTTTCTGTATTTATACTTTAAAATGTGCAATGCAGTTGGAATCTTGATTTTTTTTCTTAGTTTTGAGAAAGATTCATCCTACATACTTCAATTTTAGCCCACCTGCAACCTCCAACCACTAGTACCGGTTTGCAGGATTTAAGCCCACAAGACGAGATGTGTGTGTGTGGTAGTTGTGAATATTTTACAAACTTTACACGCTCGGTTTGGCTTCTTAAGTCATTTTTTAAAAAGGAAACAGTATTTGGTCAGAAAATGCACAGGGCAAACACTAGTGTACTTTCCGTAGTGCTCTGGTTCCTTTTCTCCATTAAATACCACTATTGAACCTATTTTATTGCCTGCTCTCTTTCTCCTTTTCTCTCGCTCTATTCCTAACCATCACAGGCTGTAATTACAGTACAGATTGATTTGTTCCTCTGGCCAAAGGCAACATGATAGCCAGCTCTGACTCTGTGAGTGGGAAGGGCACATGAACATCATAGTGTTAGATGAGCTGTTTCCTGTAATGGCCCTCTCAGTTGCCATAGTGATGGGGCATAATGGAGAGTAGTGAGACTGTGTGGGGGCAAAGAGATAAAACTGTACGTGTCATCTTTTTTTTTTAAGCAGAGATCCATTAGAAAGCTTCTACAAATCATTAAGAATAACTAGGACTGTGTCAGTAATAATTCTGTGTGTGTGTGTTATACAGTGGTGCAGTCTAGTTCGAAAGCTGCTCAGAGTGGAGTTTCTCCTTCTACCACTGCACCTTTAGCTCAAGGTAAGACACAAATGCGTACAATCACATTGTGCCTTGTCTGCATATACAAGTCTATATGACAACTAATGCTTTTTTAACTTTTCATACCTTATGTTTTTCATTTTGTGTAGTTAAGACAGAACCTGGACTGTCCAGCTCCTGTGCTACACCCATAACACCTACATCTACCCCTTTACCTGCGTTACCCACCGCCCTGCCCACAGCCACCTCTGCTACTGTTAAAGTGGAACAAGGGACAGAGGTCAATACACATGAACTCGTTAAGTAAGGACAGTCACATGATTACCACGACATGAAAAATACAACACACACTCCCACACAACATCAAGAAACACACTGAGTGCATTATTCACAACACTTCACTTTTGGTCAAAAGTCCAAAAAATAAGATGATGTGCATGAACCCACAAGAATCCATAATTTCTTTATTTGGCAAAATCATTAACATGCCCACAAAAATAAGATTATTGGTTATAGCAAACATTTGAGTGTCTTCCCTGAGAATTCAAATCTTTCACATGGTTCATGCACTCTTTGGGAAAAATCTAAATTAGATTTTGGAGTAAAAAAAAAAAAAGACAAAGCTCTATCTGCCCCAATTCCTGAACCTAATTTGTTCAGTGTCTGAGCAGACGAAATGAGGGAGACATTGAACTGGCAAGTGGAGAACCTGATCTGTGTTTGCAGTAAGGTACTGTACAATTCGACACATTTTTTAAGCCTAAATTTGATTTGTTGCGACTCTTCTGAGGAATCAGTGGTACTTCTGAGATCAAAGCAATGTGTTCATTGGACCCTTGAGCAAATCCTTCACCACTAAACCATTCAGTTGTTTTCTTGCCTTGTTTTAAGGCACATTAAGAAGAGCTACCGCATCTTTTTCTAATACAAGTCAAAAACATCATAGTATTTTAAAACAGTATTTAGAGCTAGGAGTCAGCTGACCTGAACACAGAGAACAGTATCGGAGAGCGTTCCCCTTAAATTGAGGATGCAATGACTTGCATCAAATTGAGGATGCACACACAAAGCTAATGGTGAGCATGAAGCAGTGTAGTGAGAGCGCAAAGAAACTATTGCATATCAGAGTATTTCAGTTCTCAAAAGTTCTGAGCATTGAGGCACCTGTCGGGGTTTACACATTGCTGGTCAAGGTGCATTTTATGGCATGCTGTGCTCATTTTTTAATGACTACACTCACTGTTGACCACCCTCCTGCTCTTTAATGTACTGTATGATAATAGTATGCTATACATACTGTACAACTATATATGAAAACAATAATAATAATAAAAATAACGATCATCCTAATCACCATCATAATAAAATAATTTAAACCATAAACCCCTAAAACACAAAGGATACAGAAACCAACAGAAACATAGTTCAATGACACATGGTGTTCATGAATTTGCTTGATTTGAAAAAAACTCATACTTAGTCTAAAAAATATTGATGTATCCCTATTTCTAACATTAATATTTAAAGTTAATTTTCAACCTTTCCACCTCTCGGAGCTCAGAGGAATTTACTTGCGTTCATCTGCAAAACTAAACTGATGTAAAAGCTTTTTGTGTAGTGTGATCTCTTTCGGTGGTCATTAGGGAGAAAATCTGCTCACAGGACCCATCACCATTATTTCAGTGTAATCCCAGAAACATATGACCCTCATTCCTGGAGCAGTTCTCTCGGTCTAGTGGCAATTTACAGAAACCTTTTCCAGTTGGAGTAAATGTTGATTGGATTTCTTAATCGATTGCCTTGTTAATAACCACTTCTCTCTCTCTCTCCCTCTATTTCTCTCTCTCTCTCTCCCTCTCTCTTTCCCCCTCTCTCTCACTCCCATCCTCTCTCTCTCTCTCTCTCTCTCTCTCTCTCTCTCTCTCTCTCTCTCTCTCTCAGCACGGAACATATTGAAACTATGTTGCAACTTTTGACAGCTGCAGTAAAGAAATTTCCTTTGATTGTCCCAGAGAAAAGTGAGTCACTTTCCTCCCTCTTGCTCTGTCTTGCTTATATTTAAACTCAAAAACTCAATTATTGTAATTCTGCACTTTAGAATCAGAGAGACTTTGGGCACAGGTTGTTTTTTTTTTTTTTTTCCTTTTTTTCCCGTCTTTTTAAATTGAAATAATAATGAATAATCTGTGTGTGCATGCTCTTAGCTGAAGATACGCACCCGTTCTGTGCTACCTCTTTGGAGCAGTACTATTTGTGGAACATTGGAAAGCGCAGAGCTGCAGAGGTAGTGTGTGTGCGTGTGTGTGTGTGTGCGCGTGCCTGAAAGAGTGATGGAGAAGATCTTACTCTTTCTTTTTTCAGCTTTAGAGACATGACATTGCACTTCAATATGTTTCAGGTCAGCATTATGTGAAACCTCTGCTCACTCTCATCGTCTTTCTTCCGTGTGTATGTAGCTTCAGAGGGCAGTTGCAGTAAAGCGTCTGGTTCAGGATATTTTGGACCGGAACCCACGCCTGCAGGCCCTCAGCCCCCCTAAAACTAGGGAAGTGGTGCAGTGGTGCCGAATCCGTGGTTACACACCTCCTGATTCTGAACCTCAACGTGTAGAGGAGGACTCCATAGAAGACATTCTCACACAGATAGACAGTGAGCCAGGTCTGTGTGTCTCTGTATATGTGTTTCTGTGTGTTTGCACGTATTCATACTGCTGGACAGCACGCACATCATGATGGGCAGATTTGATTCATAAAACACACAGTTATAATGTCCCCTAACATGTGATTGATAAGGGGGCAGCTAATGTTGTTAGTAATTATGCTAATTTTTATACAACCAGAATAAAACTAAAAACCCAGTTCACACTTACCAGTTAGGACAGCTACGTACTAACATGCTAACATTCAGTTTTTTAGATTGAAAATTAATCTGATTGCAAATTTATATCATGATTTTTAACATTTAGTGCCTTTGTGTAGATTTGTACGGATGCAGCTTTGTGTACGTTCTTGTTGGGAAAAACATCACAAATCTGTAAATAGGGAAGTTACAGTAAGAGGCATCCAGCTAATCTTTTGAAGCAAACCAATGTGACGTGTTAATGTCGTTCTACACAGTAGGGATTAGGGTCATCCATAACGCACGATATATCGAAAAAATATCGTTATCGCGATAATGGTATACGCGATAACCGTATCGCAAAGAGTTGCGATAAATAATTTATGTGCCAAGCATTTGTGTGTCCAAATTTGA
>JAQMYL010000018.1:11073375-11084375 GCA_030014365.1 Clarias pachynema
GGGAACCCATCCTCATTTGGGTGATAACAGATAGAAATGATATAACATCATGTGTGTTATGCAGCTGAAAGTTCAATTAGTTCAATTTTTGAAAGTTCCTTCATCAAAGAAAACCTAAAAATGGGTTAAGATCTGCCCAACTCACTATTAAAACCTGGAATGGTGGACCATCATCTTTGAGGAAAATTTTTTGTTTATTTTTTGTACATTTTTTGTAAATTTTTTGTCTTGTGGTCTGATAAGTCCAAATTCACCCTATTCCAGAGTGATGGCCGCATCAGAATAAAGAGAGAGCCTTGGTGCTACTGTACAAGCCTGTGGCAGCGGTGTTAAGATCTGGGGTTACTTCTGTTGGTCAGGTCCAGGCTCAGCAATGTTAAAAAAAAAGAAAAGAAAAAAAGAGGTCAGCTGACAACCTTGTGAAAGAGTGGCTCAGGAAGCATGAGACATCATTTCCGCACACGGACTGACCAGCATAAAGTCCAGACATTACCCCCATTCAGAATCTTTGGGATGTGCTAGAGAAGATTTTGCACAGGGGTCCGATTCTCCCATCATCATCAGTATAAGTTCTTGGAGAGAAATAAATTAATGTGACTCTAGATAGAAATAAATATGACAATGCATAAGCTTATCGAAATGATGCCATGGGAAAAAACTAAACAAAAGGCGGTCCAACAAAATATTAAATTGTGTGACTTTTCTTTTCAGTGTATAAACCTCAATTGATAGTCATCTAATTTTATTACTGACATGAGATCTTGCAATTGTCTCCACATGTTAAGGACCTTAAGTCTATGTACTGTAGATTATTTATTTAAGTTGTACAGATGAATTTATTGAACACTTTGGGAACTTATTCATTTCATATTAAAGAATTGTAAGATTTTTTTTCTATAACCGTAGACTGGGTTATTAGACTATCCTTAGACCACAAACAAGAACAATGAGGACAAACTAAAAGCAGTCCTAGTGAAAGGAGTTAGTCTGCACCCATGATAGCTGATAAAGGGCAATGGTTGAGCTGCATTATGCAAGACTTTACTGCAGTTAAGAGGGAAGAGACATTTATAGACTAGATTGTTTTTTTTTGTTTTTTTCTACAAATGATGAAAGCTGGCTTGTCTTAGCTGGCCTTTCCTTTAATGCCGTTCAGCACATTAGCATCAGCACTCTTCAATGGTATGGATGCGAGTCAAACCATTCAGAGAAATTCCTTTTTTTTTCATAATCATTTTTGTCATTTACAGCTCTGGCTCAGCGTTGTTTTTTTTATGTAGTTCTGTTGGTGTAACTAAATTAAAACACATTTAATAACTTCTTGGCATTCAGCAACATGACTGCATTGCAAAAACATCAATTTAAAATGTAAAATTTTATTTAAGATTTAACCAGGATTTTTTTTTTTCTTAAATCTAATATTTAGCAAAGATATTCACCCTCAGTAATTGCTGTAGCTCATGGATTGCTGCATAATCACCTGCGTAAGTGTGAAAGTGCAGGGAAAACATTAGGGCAGGGTTCTCATACTCAAATCTAGGACAGTCACAGAAGAGCATAATGAAGTGCTGCAGGACAAGTAATCCAATTTAGGAAATAGGGCTGGTAATTAGATGCGGCATTTAATTAGGAAGAACAACTATGTGTTAAATGAGGCATAAAATCAACAATATTGGCACTACGACTCACCTCTGGTCTGGAACTGACCTCAGGCCTGCCTGCCATCTCTGTGACGCTGGGCTGTATGCATGCGGTCATGTCTGGCACACTGACTTCCACATGTCTGTGTGAGTCGGCACTGAAGGCAGCCTGGTAACTGGTCTCAGGAGGAGGGTCAGTGGAAACCACACCCAGGAATGTAGGTCTTTTCTGTACAGGCTTGGATGGCTGAACCCCTGCCCAGGGCCTGTACTCCTCTCTAAATCCAGACAGAAATTAAATATTAGGGATTACAACAGGGAACAGAACTTTTTTTTCATCCTAGATTTTCATCCTAGATTTATAATTCATCTAGGATGACTAATAGAACTAAAAGAGTATGTACATACTTAATTTAAATGGCTTGTGTGACTTCCAGTAGCATTTCAAAATAGCAGCACATAAAATCTTTTTTTACATTCAATATTAAAAATATTAAACTTGTTTAAGGGTTCTTCCACATGCGGTCTCTGAGATTTTTCAATACCATTCTCGTCTCTGGCATGCCTATTAGTGATAAAAATCCAAATTCTGTTCACCCACAACACTGACCCACCACGATGTGAAATAAATAACATGATTAATTAAGTACCAGTAAACTGGTGACAGAATCATGGACACACAATTCTCATTTATGCCTGTGAGGAGGAAAGCCCAAGCCTGTCCATACTGATCCCACAGAAAAGCCATTGTAGCACAAATTGCTGAAAAAAGTCAATGCTGACCACAACAGAAAGGATCAGAACACCCAGTGCACCACAGCCTGCTGCATATGGGGCTTTGGCCTGTAAAGTCCAGATCTCAATCTACTCAAGCACCCATGGGATGTGCCAGACCCATAAGTCCGATCCCACAGATCCCCCACTCTGCATCCCAGTGGTAAAAAAAAAAAAAAAAAAAATCTACCGCAGTCCAGAATGTCTCCGTGCCAGACACCAGGACACACCCCCAGAGGTCTTGTGGAGTCATGCCCTGTGGGGCAAGAGCTCCCCTGGTGGCACAAGGAGAACCTGCACAATACTGGGCATAAAGTTTTAATGTGGTGGCTGATCCGTGTTAAAAGAACAACACAAATCAACTTGAATTAAACTGAATGATGATATTTTGATTTTAAACAAACTAAAAAATTATTGTGTTGTATGTTATGAAGTTCTACTTGGGCTGATGTGCAAATTCCTGTTCCCCTCCACATTTCATTAATATACAGTCACTAAGCACTTAGATCACTTGTACAACAGCTCCTTCATGCAATTATCTAATAAACCATCTGCGTTGCAGCAGCAGAGAGGTTCACATGAACCATCAGGAAAAAAATCTGATCTCAGTGTTTTGTTTGTTAGACAACAAGCATGAATCCATAAACCCAAACTGCCAACAGTCCAGGTTTTCTCTGCACACATCGAGCACATTAATAACAACCATTCATCAATACCACCTGAATACCACAGCCTGTCGGGGTATCGTTGCTGACCATTTACTCATCTTCTAACTTCCAGCATGATAAAGCACCAGGTCAAAAAGCAAAAACATCAAATAGAAAAAAATATATATTACATATGAATTTTTTTTGTTAAGTATATTAAATATTTGCAAGGATTTTTTTAGAATAGCAAGACAGGCTCAGAATAGCACACCACTATATTTGTAAAAACATGAGTGGATCTTGTGGGAGAACAGTATAACCGTGAGGAACATAGAACTTTTATATGTTTTGTATAACGTATAGCTTGGTGTTTATAATAAATAATAAAAATTATGGCAATATGATATCCATATTAAAATATGCTGCATAAAGATATATTTCATCAGTACTTTTAAAACACTAACCAAGCACCATTGAATATTTTACCATTTATTTCATTTTCAAATTTCCCTTTTTAATTTAAATATTCCATAATCATGCATTGCAATGCAAAATATTATTGTAAAAAAAAAACTTTATAACCTGATGTGCCTGAGGTGCACTGACATCCTTTAATATTAATTCAAAATTTAGATTGTGTCAAAGATGTTGGGTCAGAAATGGCAGGAAACTTCTAAGCAAATCTCACTCACCAACTCAGATATAGCGATCAGCCATAACGACAACCTTAAGAAATTATTGTGTAGGTTTCCCCTTGTGCCACCAAAACAGCTCTGACCCCTCAAGGCATGACTCCACAAGATCTCTGAAGGTGTGCTATGCTATTTGGCATCCAGGATGGTAGCAGGAGAGGAAGGGAGTGGAGTGAAAGTGGTGGGAGTTTCCAGGGCAAGCAGGCATTGTGCCTCCATGGATCAGACTTGTTATTCCAGCGCATCCTATAGATGCTCAATCAGATTGAGATCTGTGGAATTTGGAGGTCAGATCAACAATATAGAACTTGTTGCCTGCTAAGCCCCATTGTGTTCTCATATCTTTTTATAATATACAGCATTAAAATTTTCTGCAATTTATCCCACATTAACATTTTCAGCAATTTGTCCTACATTAGCTTTTCTGTTGGATTGGACTAGACAGCCTGGCCTTTGCTCCCCACAGGCATAAATGAGCTTCGGCTGCAGACGATTCTGTCGCCAGTTTACTGATGACTCTCAATTGATAATCAATGTTATTCAATTCACCTGGCAGTGGTGCTTATTTTCTGTTTCATTGGCGTATATCCAATGTCATCAAGAGCCCTTCAGGAATAAAAGACATGAGTTTACACAGTGATTGGCAGGAGTCACAGCTAGTCAAAAGAAAGAGAATGTAAGAAAACGTAATCAAAACATAAAAATGTAGGAAGTCTTATTCTACAACACCAGAGGAAAAAAAGGATTCGTGTTAAGCTCTGTTCTTGACCGTGAATGCTCTGGTCTAAGCTCTGTTCTTGGCTAGTGAATGATAGTGGATTTTCAGTAGATTTATCCTCTTTGTTCCGTTAGCCAGTTGAGAAAGTGTTGGAAAATACACTACCAGTTGTACAATTGTACTACAATTACCAGTTGTTGTGGTGTTTTTATTTATACTCTATGCTAATCAGCCATAACATTAAAAGCATTAAGATAAAATCCATAAAAGGTGCTGGGCAGCTCTGGCCCCTTGGGGTTTGCTGTGTTGTGTGACACCAGGACATTGGCAGAGGATCCTTTGCGTGGGTGGTTCCTCAGTGTATCAGACTTGTTTGTCTGGTGCATCCCATGGGTGCTTAGATACGCCAGGTCAGCATCGTTGAGCTCTTTACCTACTGGGCCCAATACATGGTGGGCTATGGTGCACTGGGTGTTCTGGTGCCTATCGATCATGGAAAACATTTTTTCCGGCAATCTGTACTACATTACCTTTTCTTTGGGTCAGACTTGGTGGTCATGGAAGCGATTTGGATCCTGTGACCAGTTTGCAGTTGATCAATGTGGTTCAGTTCAATTAGCAGTTGTGCTGATGTTATGGGTGATCGGTATATACACTCTTTAAAAAATTGACGCGGAAATATGTGGGCATCGGTTGCACATATAAAAATTATTTCAAAATTATTTATTGTTAGTGAACATAAATATATAGGTTTGAGGAAACATGATTTTCAATGTTAGCAACCAATGCACATATGTCTTTTTTTCTATAAATCCAACAGACCTTTTTTTTCAATGTATTAGCTAGCTATTTAGACGTATCTAATGGCCCTGGGGATTGTATCTCAGGAAGAGTTTCTCCACTCAGCAGTTTGAAAATTATATGGTATTAGTGTGCATTATACATCTTGGAATGTAGCCTTGAATTCAATTTAAAGGTATGCACTCTCAGTGCCGTGCGTAAGTGCAAGCAGCTTCTTCTTCTGCAAGTACGGCTTGCAATAGCATGTTTGCAGCAGAAAGTGGAGAATTCCAAATTCACACACACTTTAGCTTTGAAAATTGATCATTTATAAAGAAAACAATAAAATTGAGTGTACTTTGTTTGCAAACATCATGTAATTTACATTTGCAAAAATAAATATTTTATAAACGTTGTGATACTGTCTTTCTTTGCTAACTCATTGATACTGTAAGTAAAGTAGACATCATGTGATGACTGCTCAAACCAAAAGTACAGTATCAGGAAGACCACTCACTGCTGCTGAGGATGACCCCGTATGACCTGCTGATAGATGCATGTGACTGCTGAGGATGGTTTCATTTAAAAACCATGAAGATGACTTTGGACAACATTTGATACAAACAGTTTTAATATTGTGGCTTATGATTGCAATCGTAACAAACAGTTTTGGGATGGAAACTGCCAAGGACAATTGGTAACCTCAACAATGTGTACTTTATGATAACTGACATGAATTTCCTGTTATACAATAGAACATTCGACCATATATAGTTTCTTCCTAATGTCATTTCATGGAGTTTTTTTGTCTTGCCACAATCGCCTCCAGCTAGTTCATTGGAGATAAACTAATAAAGCTATTTATACATCTATATATTTTTGTTACAATAATATATTTTTGTCCATTATTAAAGTAATAATCACAGGACATTACAGAAGTCATGTTGACCACTGCTAGACATCAAACTGAATTTAAATGCACAAATAAATTTGCAGGATTTAATTTGGATTCTTTTGATGTCTTTATCCTGTAACATTAGAGCATCATGATTCTGCACCAGTGGTAAAAATACAGTCTAAATAATCAGCCTATATTGTAACAGAGGAAACAACAGATCGGTTTATGTGGACGTGTTTGAGATTGATAGGTAGATTTATGGCCAGAGTTGTAGTCACAGAGAGAACAGCTGGGAGAAATGGGCCACATCAGCACTGACATTAACGCGAATGTGCGGCTTAATCACGCGTTTTTAACGGCCCGGTAACGCTCACTGAGCCTGTTACAGCTGTGTGTGTGTCTGTGTGTGTGTGTCACTGTGCACTGGTCAGATCTGGCGTTGTGTATCAGTGGGGATACTGAGATGGCTCAGTATGTTTAAGTCGCAGGTTTTACACCAGCCTACACCTTAGTCTATATCCCAGGCGTTATTAACTCGGTCGCTTGTGACACAGATAATAAAGTACAGCACAGGATATGTTGCTATTCAAGTCTATTCAGAATGAACTTACACTATGATTTTACAGATACTTTTATTCATCCGTGTAATTGTTCTTATTTGAAGCTCATCACCGCCTCCTGTGTGTCACATGTGGCCTGTTCTCCCCAGTCCCTGACTGAAGTGTGTGTTCTGTGCGTGTTACCTGTAAGAGCTCGTTTTGGCCGCTTCGCTCTGCGCGTGCCTCTGTCTGCTCGCGCGCTCCTCTTTTCCTGCGCGCGCTTGCTGCTGCCGCTGCTTGGCCGGGCTGCTTTTCCCGACGCCGTTACTGATCCACGGAAAGTTGTCTTTTTTCGGGATGGGCCACGGTTTGTAGTCCTGTTTGTACTGTGTCACGCTGGTGAACGGCGCGTCCTCGCGCGGTTTGTAACTCGGCTCCGCGCGCCTGCGGCTCACGCGGTTGCCTCCGCCGTCCTGCAGCGCGGGAGAGTCTCTGTGCTCCGGGGTGGCGTGGTCGCGCTTCTGCCCGCGCTCGGCGGGAACGTTTCCGGTCACCGAGCGGATCTCCTGATCTGTGATATCCGAGTAGTTCTGGATGGTCAGCGGGACGGACAGGTCCGATTTGTCAAACTGGTTCCAGAACTGCGCCAGACAGCACACCCGGCTAATGCACGGCCACGCCATGGTGCTCTGAGACAGGAATATAACTACAAGGAAAAGAAAACATTAAACAATGAAACATGAAAAATACAGAACGCGTGCGATCACATCCAGAACCGGTCTCGTGCTCTAATGGAGTGATGATCTGCGCTGAGGGTGAACGCGCACTCCTGACGCGCTACACGCTGCTTTCACGTGTTCCCTGATCCCCCGTCTGCGCACAAACATCTATATCAAACCTGACACAGGGCCGCGCAAAGCAGGCGTTCACACTGTGGTACAGAAACTGACAGCTCACTCAGTCCCTGCATCGTCAGATCATGATGGGAATAATAAATTATATATACCTCCACGACTTATACATCAAATGAGTTCACGGTCATATATCTCCTGGGCAATATTCTGATCTGATCAATCAAGCATTTATTTATTAATAATAAACCCATACAATAATCATGCAAACACTAGTCCGTAAATAAAGAGAGTAATGATACGATTCTCATCATCCCAAAGTGTAACCAGGGGCGTGGCCATACAGGTGGTACTACCCTCAAACTAATCACCTGAGCTCTATTACAGCTCATGCAAACATCCCAATACCTTCCAGCAGTCACAAAGTGAAGTATAACGCAGTACAGTACAGTATTTGCAATAAATATGGAGGGCATGCCGTCATCTTTCTCTTTCCTACACAAAAAGCTACTTTAAACTGGAGCATGTGTAGATTTTCTGGAGCTGTCCAGTTTGTGGTTAATCACTGGGAGAGGATCTGTGGGCATCCTGTCCTCAAAAAGGAGACTCCTGCTAGAACTGTCTCTCATCAGGTCTGGGAACCACTCACTTATTGTCTATACTGCTTTATCCTGTATTCAGCATGCAGGGGGGCCTGGAGTCTATCCCAGGAGACGAGGCGGGGTACACCCTGGACAGGGTACCAATCCATCGCAGAGCACATACACATACACACTCTCACACACTACGGGCAATTTGGGAATGCCAATTAGCCTAATCAGCAGGACTTTGGAAGGAAACCAGAGTACTCGGAGGAAACCCACCAAGCATGGCGAGAACATGCAAACTCCATGCACACAGAGACAAGAATTGAACCTGGCCGGGAATCTAACCCGGGGTCTGGGAACCAACACTACAAAAATTAGAAACACCTTAAGTGCACAGGGATATAACACACAGGGTACTTTATTAGGCAACATTCATGCACAACAATCAGGTGTTAACAATTGTCCAGGTCTAAATTAACAACTGCATGAACAATTAAAATTTTCTTTTATTGAGGATACAGATTATAGGCTTAGACCTGAACTCAAAGCATTTCTGATTAAAATGGCTCTGATTGAATGTCTCCCTCTGCAGGGAGATGCAAATATCACACATCAGTATCTGAAAATGTCTCAAGAAGTACCAAGTGGAATTATTTCACTCTTCATATGATTGAGAGACTGTCCTCCTCTAAGAAAAATTAAAAACAAAACTGTTCTAGATTACTACACATGTTCCCAATGCTAGTTCTGCAGCCAACCTGGCCAAGTGTTTTGTAATTTCTTTTGTAATGTACACACCAAGATTTCATTGACCGCCTTTAGCTTTGATTATGGAGCAGTGTGTTGTGGTGAATTCATGTGTGAAAATTATTCTTCATGCTTCTAGAACAACACTTTCACAATTTGAATCCTGGAATATGCCTGTGCCAGTTATAGAATATTCCATGTTTAGGAGAAAAACGCCCATAGATGTGATAACCTGGTCAGTATATTCAGGTCATCAGCTGCCTCCTTTCTAGACCGAAGTCTAGACCTGACCAACTGAAGCAACCACAGATCTTAAGACTGCATCCAGAGGCCTGTACAGTGGCCACTATGCATGATGGGTGCATCATTTTTCCTATGCTTTCCTTCTGAGCCTGACATGCTCATCTCTCTGATAAAGAGTCAATCTGGACTCATCAGACCATGAAATTCTTTTTATATTATCTTTATGCCCCCTAGCAAAATTAAGTGTTTTTCGTAATTATTCTCAATAACACGTGTTTTTTTTTATGGCCAAGAATGCTGGTTAGTCAATCTTGCGAGTTCTTGTCACATTGTGCTTATGGAAGTCCTCTTACTTTTAATATACACATGATTTCTACGATCAGTTTTTTACCATGCATCTTGACTAAGCATCTTAAGCAATCTCCAGTCATTACTTCTGACCACTTTTCATCCATGAAGTTGAAGGTTCAGCATAGTCCTGACAGGTTTTAATAATATGCTGAAGGGTTCTTCAACACAATTCAATTCCAGTAATTTCAAATCGATCTTTTGTTTTTGGTACTTGATGAAGGAGAATAATTTGACCCTACTAAAGTGGTGATTTTTTTTTTTTTCATTTGAGGTTCATTTGAGCCTCAGTTTGGCAGTTTGTGTCATAGTATGTTTAAAATGATGTTCAGTTATCACTGTTATCCGCTCCCAGTTCTGTTCAGGAAGTGTAAATGGTTCTTAAGAATGACACTGGAGTACAGTTATGGTAGTTATGGCAGTCCCCATTCCTTCCTCCTCAATTCCATTCTCCGGATTTTACCACTCACTGTCTTGGGAAGCTGGTCCACAAACTCAATCTATCATTAAACAGAAAGTTCAATCATCAAACAGGCAAAAGGCCTTGCACAAGCAAAAATGCATTTGGTGGAAATTTAACTTGCAATGGCCTGAGATGTATATTCTCCAACCATTCTGTAATTACTCATACACTCAAAGTGCTTTATAATGACAAAGCAAAAATAAATACTAATGCAAAACATAGCAAGACAAAGTATAATAGAATAAAGTAAAAGAAAGATACAGTACAATAAGCACAATAATAAAGAGATACATTTTTAAATAAATGTTAATATTAAAATAAGCTTTAAAAACTAATTAATGGTTGTTTATAGTAAATCACAATAAATGTTTTACTTGAGTGCTAATTAACTTAACCTTTAAAATGGCCAAGTTATGGATGAAGTTTGGTTCCTCTAGAGAGGAGTTAATGAATAGTGAATTGTGTAATTGCTATATGCAGTTTTTGCCTGAATTGGTCCTGGCTCTGTTTTATGTCCTTTACCCATATCTGATGTTTTTTTTTTCTCTTGTGGTATTCACATCACATACAATTTATGTATGTTCACATTAAAAGCAAACTGGTCTTAGAGTACCCCGTCCTGCACATCGTGGTCAAATGTGAGATCTTCACAAACATCGGGGGGTCTGAGAGTTCCTGCTCTCACTAGGAAAGTTATGTATATAGTTTTTAAAACAAATAGGCTTTTTCACATTAACTTTAAGAGGAAAAGACATACAAAACAGCATATTATACACATCCTAACTAGTGCAGTTGAACAAAGTACCAAATTTCAATATGGTGTTCCAGATTATTATTATTTGTTTCTTTTTAAACTTTAAAATTGTTGGCTGGACTTTTTTCCACTATTTTTTCATTATGTGCTTGCTTTTGCTTGTGCCTGCAGTTCCTCCTGCGTAAAAATGATGGACTGGATTTTTGCTTGCCAATTACACTGAATCAAGAAAATCAACCCCTTATACAGTGGTGTTCAAAATAATAGCAGTGTGTTGAAAAAAAGTGAGTAAAGCTCCATATCCATATAATAACTTTTA
>JAQMYL010000018.1:11084475-11099286 GCA_030014365.1 Clarias pachynema
CTGCATTTATCCTTAAATAAGGGGAACTTGTTTGACACCTGTTTTTCACAGAATAATTTACCTCTCTAATTGAACTCAGTGCTATTTATTTGAACATGCTAATATTTGTTTTTCTTCACTTACATTAAACTAATAATACATTTAGTACATTGTTCTTCATGTTGTGATTCAGAATAGAATGTGCAAGTTATTATATGGATATGGAGCTTTATTCACTTTTTTTCAACACACTGCTATTATTTTGAACACCACTGTAAGAGTTAGTAATTTTCATTCAACATTATATGATTTGTCTGGTGATGGTGGTGTGCGTATATGGAGTGTTTAGGGTTATTCTGGTCAAGTTTTGAGTGGCCAAGTTTCACACCTTTAAATTACACCTATGCTGTACTGAACAGTACAAAATCGAACGTGCATACCATTCCATGTTTATTTCCTATCCATTACTGTTCTTTATTTACATATAGACTAATTTTTTTTTCCTGTGTGTAGGTGCATGAGTACCTTGCGGGGGTATTTATATGGAGCTGTGATGTTCTTCACATGTGTCTGCAGTTCTGTGGTTAGTTCATTTTGGTCTCTGTGTTTATGTTGTGAAGTAAGCACAACAAATGCCTTCACTACCTAAATGAGAGAAGCAGATAATGCGCGATGTCAGACAGAGTTTAAAAGTGAAGAGAGAAGTTGTGCTTCTACAGAGTATATTGTTTCAGTAATGCAGAAATACCGAGTACAGTCAAGCATGATGTAAAAAAAAAAAAATCACAATGATGTATGTGGGGTAAAAAAATCTATGGGAATGTATGTAGGGTAAAAATTATTTTTATTTATAAAAATATTATTTTCCTGATCTCCTCAGGTAAAAGATGTGGCAGAACACATTCCACATTTTAAAAATAATAAAAGCATGTTACAAAAACACACAAGCATTGAGAAAATCACCGATATCACCTGATAATTTCAGGCAAGCAATAATCAAGAACTTCCGTCACATGAATTAAACCTTTTCTTTTTTGTGTAAAACATCTGTATAAAATAAGTGACGGCAGCATTCTGTTTTCAGTATCTTACCTCTCCTCTAATCGGGTCAGGACTGCTGACCACAGCGGACTCAGCCACAGCCTCATGTTCTATTAAAGCGTTCTCCACCTCAAATGGGCCAATACGATATCTGAGGGAGCCAGTGAGAGAATGGTGTAAAACACATTTCAATGTCACTGCGTAATGCAATCAAACCCCTTAAAGCTCGCACATTTTACTATTTCTTTAACAAGTTAATGCTGGTCTGAGAGCTCCCCCAAAGTGAGTGTTAATGCTTCAGCATTCACTTTGTATAGCTCCTTCTATTTCACTCCTCCTCTGAACAAGCTGTTTCAGTGTCTATTTAAACGAGCTACTGCTGAGCAACACCCACCAGAAAACTGCAGAGCTGAGCAGCAACATAGTGGAGGGTTTCCCTCATATGAGGTCACATTAGGGGAAAAATCTAATTGGTGTTTTTTGTTTGTTTGTTTGTTTGTTTGTTTGTTTTTTGGCCAAAACAAAAATGAAAAAGGAACAACAGGCAGGGAATATGTTTTTCTCATGTGTTTTTCTTTTTTACAAAGACAATGGAAACCCATAAAAAATGACTATACCATGAATATTGCATAGTACTGTAGGTCTCCCTTAACTCTCAAAATCTGTCAGAGTGTCCAAGCTTACATTCACTACTCTTCACAACTTATATACCTTTCTAATACATTTCATTGTACATACTATTTTATATAGTCAGTAATATTATATACTTACATTTCCATAACTAAATAATAAGCTATGAAGTTGAAAGATTTAAGGGCCTATACTTTATAATAATTTTGTTGTTGTTTGTCAAAACTAATTTGAATGTCAAAACAAAAGCTCCCTGTAATGATAAAGTGCAATCATACCCATGTACAACTAGGGACACACTGATACCCATACCAGTATTGTCTTTTCTTGGCCCTGTCTTGTGCAAATTGACTGATACTCTAAAAACTGTTTCAATACGTCTGCACCGATACCACTTTACATCAGAGCTGGTCACTTATTAAACCAAAAAACACCAGGAGTATGAACTGCAGAAACAAAAATCAGGTCAGCTTGTAATTTCTTCCATCCAAATTTAATGCCAGCAAGTAAAAGTAAGGTGAATTTGCTAGCTTTCAGTGCATCTCTCTATAGTTTTTCCCTGGCTTTCAAACATTGCCAAAGGGAACAAATGGAAGTCCTTCTTGTGCAGATTTTGAAAGCATATAATAAGAATGATGTTCTGAATTCTGAGTTTTCTGTGTAGTTCTATAACATTGCATTGTTGCTTATGAGCGGTTTCCATGGTACTGAAGGATCCCAAAGAGCCTATGAAGGGAAAGGAGGTGAATTCCTGCCAAACAAAATGTATCTTAATTACAATGGCCGGATCTGTAATAGTATATGACATTTGCAGTAAGCACAACTGCATGGAAAAACATTATATAAAAAAATATACAAAAAAAAAAAAAACTTGTCTTTGTTCCAAAATTTATGGACTTGGCTAGGAATTCATTGTTTATGTCACCATCCTTACCCTGCAGACAGTATAACATCATCAGCTCTGCCAACAAACCACAGATATCCATCCTGGTCCATTATCCCTCTGTCACCTGTAAGGTAGAAATCACCACGGAAACACTCTGCTGTTTTCTCTGGCTCTCCCTGTAAACAGTGTGGGAAATATCATGACTATCAGCAATAAAAGATATGATCATAAGCTGTTTTTCCCCCTAATTGCTCCTTGGACTTTTACAAACAGATCAACAGATCTTCTAGTTCAGATGACAATAAAGCGTGGGAAAAAATAAATAAATAAATAAATTCTACATGCACAATACGTACTTCTGGTGGAAAAAGATACAGTGAAAGATATTTGAGTTTTAAATATATATTTTTTAAAAAGCTCGGTAAATTTTTCCACTTAATTTGTGTAGATTAATTGACATTTAATGAATGTTTAATGTGCAAAAATCGAAGGAGTCCAAATACTTTCTAAACCCATTGTATGTACAATAAAATATTGAAATGTTTACTACAATTTAGTTGTTTAATTGACTTTGCCTTATTCACCATGTTATGGGTGTAAGTGATGGATATAGCGTGAACGCCAATTTAAACTAACGTATATCTCTTCAGTCATGATGTGATCTAACATAGAATCAGTAATGAATTTTAAAGTAAAATGAATTTTTCCTGTTAAGACAGAACAGAAACTAGATACCAGGTACTCGGTGAAGAGAGAGAACGGTCTATCTGGTTTCACTCTGATAGCCAGATTTCCTTCTGTTCCCCGAGCAACAATATTTCCTTCTTCATTTACAACCTGCAGGCACAACATAAATCAAATACACCTGCCAAATTCATTAATTGACATTCATTTCACACATCAGACACAAACACATCAGCTGGATCATAATGAATTAACCAACAGATTATATTTACCTGCACATCATAAGCTGGTGATGCTTTGCCAAAAGAACCAGGTCTAATCTCCATACCTTTGAATGTGCCCGCAATCAAAACCTGATAGATGAACAAAAAGACATTCTCAGATGAAAGTTTATGAATACAACTCTGCTCTCATTTTATAACATCAGGTCTAAATCAGTTACACATTCTGCTTTATGGGACTGAAGGATAATGTTCTCCTGAAGCTACTTTAATGACTGTTTACAGAACATTTTATAAGATTTACATTGGCACAGGCACATACAATCTAACGTGTGTAAAGAGATTATCATCCTTTCTGAAAACTAGGCAAATCATCAGAAACCCAGACATCTTTACAGCTTGTAATCTGAATACCAGCTCATCTGCTATCTTTATATCTTACTCCATACTCAAGTATGTAGCATCAGCTGACACTACACGTTCATAAACTATTTTATCTAAGAATGTTTGATAGAGCGAATGCTGCATGTCATGAGTGTTATGGCAGAAGCAAAAATATACTGAGTTGTCATGTACTCAGACACGTCTGCACAAGCCTAAAGCATGGCGAACTTATGCTCAGGCTAAATATTTAGGTTTTGCAGTTCAGTGATCTGAATATTTTCAACAAACTTTTCATTACTGAAGATCAACACTTTGCGGAAACAGGTGTTTTGATTTGTTCTACATTGGGCCATTTGATATTAGTTAGCATGTCTTATCATTAAAAACAGACAAGCAAATAGTGAAATGTACCAGTGCTGTTGGACTAAATATGGAAACTCTTGGAACAGCATTTGTCAAGTCATATTAGGGGACCAGAACTAACTGTTGTAGATCAGAAAATGGCTGCTAATTGAATGTGTATAATGATAATTTATATGGTCAAAATTATTTGGACAACTGACTATCACAGACATATGTGTCATTTACAAAACCATGGATATTAAAATGATGTCAGTCCTACAATTTACTGTTATAATAACATTCACTCTTCTAGGGAGGCTTTCCACCAGCATGGCTGTGGGGATTTGCAGATTTGAACTCACTAAACAACTTTGGGATGGACCTCCTCAGCCATGCTTTTGTGGCTGGATGCACAAATCAGCCATCATTCAAAATCTAGTGGAAAGCATTTCCAAAAGATTAGAGTTTATTATAACAGCAATGATTAAAGCAATACATTTATAGCAGAATATTCAGCCAGCACAAGTGTGTTTCTGTCAATATACCATTTTTAAAATACTATTTAGCATAGCAAACAATTACCAAATAATACCAATAATTCTGAAATGACTGTAATTATTGTGCACTTTATTTTGCCACTTATTAATTTTGCATTTCTTTTTAATTAGTCGTGAACATACTGCTCATAGCGTTATTGAACTCAAAACCATTTAATTACAACAATAAAAGTTAAACTTTTCACAGGTTTACTCACAGTCTCAGTCTGCCCATATCCCTCATAGATATCAAGGCCTGTAAGCTCTCTCCATTTACTCATCACCTCAGGGTTAATAGGCTCTCCTGCACACAGACAGTGCTCCAGAGCCTGAAACTGGAACCTGTCACACATGGACATAAGCAGTCCGATTCTGGTCACTACCACACACAGACTGGCATTTCTAATTAGTTTCAGTGGATATAGTAATTACAGTTAATTACGATAAAACATGTCTTTTGATTTACCCACATTAGATTTGGACTACATTAAAAAAAGATAACGCTTGGCTACGTCCTCTGGGGAAGATGGAAAATCCTTGGCCTGTATATATAAAGCTCACTGGACAAATAACGGTCACTTCCAAGACCTGTAGCACTAATAAATGTAACTGAAACAGTAATATGAACGCAAACCATTTATGGTTGCACAGAGTGAGGTGTTAATCAAAGCAGGTGAATCACTAAAATAGGTGGCTATCATATATATAACTGGTTAAACATATCCAAAATTCATAGAAAGAGCATCAATTCTGTAGTCATGGATGCCACTAGCGTGTTGACTCCTGTAGGACCTGTACCTCGAGATCTCTGTGCCAATTTTGGCTGGCACTATGCATCCTACTGTTGCCTTCCTGGAGCACCATGGTGTCTGTGGATTTTGCAATATGTTCTCTGAACCGCACACAGTTGCACAACCAGCTGAGATTGTACAATAAGGTGCTGTAATTAATGAGTACAACTAATGAAGACAAAATGAGGTAGAATTTGTTGATGCGTTACCTGGATGGCTCCTCCTGTACTAACATCCGATATGCTGTTGGAGCCGTGCAGAAAGTGGTGATGGGATACCTGCAGAGAGTCTAAAACACATGGGCAAAGTGAAAATGGTTTCAGTTTCACTAGAATTTATTATAATCCAATAATATACTATCACTGGGTTGTTTCTGTTTGAAATTTTACAGTATGATAATCAGTTCAGGTTCGTAGTATCACTGTATTTATCTACAATAAAACACACAAGCTTATGAAGAAAATTAGAAAGTCTTAACATAAAAACTTATTACTTTTTTCCTTTGTACAAAAGTCTCTCTTTAACAAATAAATAAAACACAGAACAAGTGAAAGCTAAAAATGATCAATGTTCTTTTATTTGTGAGAATGTGTCCACAAAATCTCTTATCTTGTCTTTACTTATCACATCATAAAAAAACATAAAAGAGAATACATGTATATACAGCAAGGAAAGTGAAGTGCTAAACACACACACAAGCGATGTTTAGCCAAAAAAAGTCACTTATTTACTTTGGTTCTGGCAATCTGTCTGTATTTAATCTAATTTAAAGGATACACACACTAAGTGGCTGCAGAATTAGCTATGTAATGTGTTTACAGCACAATTACACAGCCAGAGGGTTTTCAGTGCAGTGTGTATCCCATTGTGCAGAAAAACTGAGGTTGCCGTAGTATGATTTTGGGAAAGCCCACAAGAAGGTAGCAGGTAGACACAATAGGATACGAATCACTGGTGTAAGGAACTTAATCAGATAAACAAATAACACAAAACATCCATTTACAGGTTATTTTGAAACGCAAATTCTGAAGTTATCAACCACACGAAACCCTAACAACCCAAACTGACACTTTATAGATCGTCTAAATCAGCATCAGAAAAAAACATCAATCATAAATGCAGGTGAAATCTCCAAAGCCATCATTCTGATTGATTATAAACACACCTTAAGGACAGTGTTGGTGTCGAAGCGTGGCATATGGTGTATGAACACACATGCTCCCTGAGTCCAGGGAGCGAATACGCTGCTCCATGCAGATTTAGCCCAGCCTGTATCTGAGGTGTTCCAAAACACATCACCATCAGTCAGATCTAACCAGTACCTGTAGGAACACAAAGACAAACTGACTAAACAAACAGGGTCCCACATATAAACAGGATTCATATCACTGATACCAACAAACACTTATGTTCAAGTATATTTTAGTATTTGAAACTACTGGATCAGATCACAGTCTGGTTTTTAATTAAATAAAGCAGATAGTAACACACACACACACACACACACACACACACACACACACACACACACACACACACACACACACCTGCCATTGATGGTAAGGCCTAGGCCGTAGCTACAGTGGCTATGAACAGTCATTTTGGGAGACCCAGTGGTTCCACTGGTGAAGAAGATAGTCATAGGTTCGTCACTTCTCGTGTCCACACACACATGTTCAGCAGAAGCGCTCCTGAAGTTTATAGAGATGTAGTAAATGAACATGTCTCAAAAACAGCACGTTTCTGCTTTTTGCTCATATATTGATAATGATATATTTTGCTTAATTCCAGTGAGAACTAATTAGTTTGTTGAAATTAGCAAATGCAAATGAATTCTGTCATTAGTAGTAGTAAAGCTAAGCCTCAAAATATCATGTGTTATAATGACTGTATCGCGCGTAAGGATGTTCTTAGGTGTGTTGCAAAGGAAACATCTGGAGTATGAATGTAAAAGAGAAAACATAATCTCTACTCTCACCCTATTACTGCTGTAAGGTTGCCCCATCCTGGCCGCTCTTTGTCAGAAAGCAGAAGCTTAGAAGTCAGTGTGGGACACTGTGGTGTCACAGCCTCCATTAGTGATGCCATACTCTCATCTGTGATCAGACACTTAGCTTGAGAGACCTGTAATCGATGTAGGATGTCTCTGGCTGTAAGCTGCGATGTTCCAGGGATCAGAACCGTACCTGTTAAATCATATAGTGTGTGTGGGGATATAAAATATTAATTTTAGGATTTATATGAGCAAATCTTTACAACTCAGTCGCGTGAGTGGCACATCTTGTCTATCTGGTGTACTTTTTATTAGCTTTTAAATGTGTTTGAATGTCATGCAGTCCAAAGCTGAAGACAAAAATGAACAATGTGTTTAAAAAAAGTTCATTATTAAAATTTTGCCAAACAAAAATGTAATTGATCACACACACTGGTAACCTATATTCAGTGTAATTCCAGGTGTGATATATTTATTTTAAAAAGGATCTAAACTCTGGTTTTCAATAAAAGAAATCACGGCTAGTGTGTGAAGTATACACCTCAGTTTCTCAATTTTCATTGATTAGCTTCATGTCACTGGGTTAATGGGTTTAAGCAACTCACACTCAATGCTGAATCATACCTACAGGTTGTGAGCCTCACATTTAGAAAAGCCAAATAATCTTACAGAAGCTTTAAATCTACAGAAAAACTATGAAAGCAAAAAAAAAAAAAAAGCCAATTGTCTGTAATCATCATCTGTGATCTTACGCAAGCGGAAGGAGCGGATAGCGCTGTCCTCCAAGTGTGTTATGCCATTCCCAACGGGAACAACGTGAGCGAACAGTTCGAAAAGATGTAGTTGGCTGGTGTCAGATAGCACTGAGAAAACCTTGCAGTTATTGAGTTGACCATAAACTCCTCTGTATATCAGAGTATGCTAATGTGAAACCACATTAGTTAAAATTGAGTCATGCAACAGGACAATGACCTGAAGCAAACCAGTATACCTACATCAAAAACAGCAGAAAAAGAAAATAACCAAGATTTTGGAATGGCCTAGTCAAAGACCAGACCTCAACCCAATTGAAATGCTGTGGCAGGACCTTAAGAGAGCTGTGCATAATCTACTCCCCAAAAATCCTCAATAAACTGAAGCAATGTTGTTAAAAATAATGGGACAAAATTCTTCCAAAATGATGTAAAAGACTGACAAAGCCAAACAGAAATAATTCCTTCAAGTTATTTCTGCAAATGGTGGATCTACAAGCTATTGAATCATGGGAGATACTTAGTATTGGCCACTTTATTTTCTTTTTGGCTTCTATTCAATTCTAATCTTTATAGCGCTTTAAACAATGGTCATAGCCGCAATGCAGCTTCACAGAATAAAAAGTTTCCAATTCTAAAATTATGGAAATATGTAAGAAATGTGCGAGAAAATATGTATGAATCAAAATTGTATGAAACAGCTCATCTGAGGTTGCATTTTCCGCACACAGAGACCGACTATGACCAGAAGATTTTTATTATTGTTGTTTTTAACACAAAATAAAACATTTTTATGTATGTCTAATGTGATATTCATGCAGGCTTGAGGATGAGTGTGATTACCTGTTCTGAGGCATGCAATATTAACCAACCACCACTCTGGAACTCTTGGAAGAATGAGAAGGACTCGATCTCCTCTTACCAAACCGCATTCACTGACCAAAACATTAGCTAGTTTTCGAGAGTAGAAGCCCAGCTCTTCAAAACTCCATCTGATCTCTTCATGTTGATCATTAACCCACCACAGTGCGGGCCAAGACGACTTCTCACCAGCCTGCAGAACAAAATGTTTTAACCCTTACAGTAATATAGCAGGAAAAGTAGAATGCAATTTGCAAAATTCCAAAATGGATTAATAAATGTGTGATATCATGGTTGTCTCTTGTATAACTTTTATTATTGCTGTGGTTTTCAGTGCAATTCCATCTCATTATTAATAGTACCCATTCATTCATTGGCTACACCACTTTATTTTGTGTACAAGGTCACGGGGGCGCCTGAAGTCTATCCAAGGAAACTTAGGGCGCGAGGCAGGGTACACCCTGGATAGGGTGACAATCCATCTCAGGACACACACACACACACTACAGGCAATTTGGAAATGCCAGTTAACCTGGTCTGTATATGATTGGAGTGTGGGAGGAAACCAAAGTACCTGGAGAAAACCCACCGGCAGAAATCAAACCCTCAACCCCAAGGTGCAAGACCACGGTGCTAACCACTACGCCACCGTGCCACTTGTTGTTATTATTATTATTATTATTAATAGAGATATTTAATACAAAATCAGATTTCAATAGCTTTGATCAAGGAAATAAGGAATAAATTGAAAAATCATTACAAATAAATATTTTTAAAATCTCTGTTCAAAGCTTTGCAAAAATAAATCACTCATTTATTATAATAAATGTCATTATTTTGCTCCTGTTTCATTACTTTATGTCTATGAGCACAAATTATATTATGAATCACTCAAACTCTCTGTCTGGTGTGATGGCTTTGGGTTTATTAGACCCAGTGACTTTTTTTCATTCACAATTGTTGAAATGAAGACAGTGAGTAGTTTCCTTTGAACAATATTGAATGGGGAAATAACAGCCCGTGTTCACACAAAAACAAACAAACAAACAAACATAATCATGTCTCATATTGCACTGAAGAGTGCATATTTTATATTCAAATCAGACGGCTTTGAAAGCTGTCTTCATTTAATACGATAATGAGAAAAAGTTTCTTTAATTTCTCTAAGTTATAAAACGAAAGTAAAAATATGCTGGTCTCTTTATTTTTACTTTTTTAACTGATCAAAAAAAAACAATATTGTGTTGTGTGTTTGTATGAACTTACTTAAAATATTAAATTATTCATTTACTTGTTATTTTGGCATAGATTACTTTATCAGACAAAAGTCTAAAAGACAATCTAGTTGTTTTTCCACTTGATGTTTTTGAGTAATAACTCTATGAAGACACTCGGTACCTTCTCTCTCCTCTCCCACACGTCCAGCACATCTGTAGTGAAGTTGAATTGTGGAGGAGGTCGCGGTTTGGGTTTGTCTATCAGACTCTGGTAGTCGGTGAAGTTTTTCGGCCGGGTTGTTGTGTACCTGTGGGCCTGCAGCAGACACGCGGCTCCGCTGCCCGGGTTTAACGCCTGCGTTACACACACACGGACACTGACGGCGAGGAAACGCATCGTGTAGAACGCCGAGGGTGACGCGCACACGGAGCTTATAGATCACAGCTGTGCACTCATACACACCGCTTCTCCCACTCAACAGGAAAGTCTGTTTAAACTGTTCGCAGTCTTCAAGAAAGTGTTTAATGTGTGATCTCACTTCCTTACAATTTTCTTTTCGTTGTTTTGAAGGGGTTGAGGGAGAAAGGCGTTACCGCTCGCGCCCCTCAGCCAATCACAATCACTCGCGTCCAGCGCTCGTGACTTTGTACAATCTTAAAACTCACGCGACTAGAAAAAGTACAGAGCATTTATCCCACACTGTAACCCAGATCCTGCAGCAGGCAGAAGAAAACCCATTTTCCTATCAAGTTCGCACAGCAAATAAACCATGTGTAGCACTGTCTATATTATACACTCATTAAGTGCTGAGTCATATTACACATTGACCCTCACCAATCCCCCTCCATCTAGGAATCCAACTAAGAAATGTGGAGGCCGCACACTACAGGCAATTTTGGGATCATCAATTAGTCTAATCTGCATTTCTTTGGACTGTAGGAAGAAACTGGAGGACACAGGGGAAACCCACAAAGCACAGGGAGAACATGCAAACTCTGCACACAGACCCCCAAGGTGGGAATCGAACCCAGACCCTGGAGGTGCAAGGCGACATTGCTAACCTCTAAGCCACCATGCCAACATCCTTAACATCACAAATATTTAAACATTTTAAAACAATTTTACTTTAATTACAAAGCAATTTGTAATGACTCAGGCTTGAGTAATAATACATAGAGGTTTCTAGCAGTCAATATAGCTTACAAATGAAGGCATGAAGCACTGGGAAAAAAACAGGTCTCACCATAAACATACTTGAATTACTCTGGAACACTTTAAATAGTGTGCTGCTCCCATCTTGTAATCCTTGGAGAAGTTAATAATTTTACATTGTCACAAAACTTTGTATATTCCAGTTAAACCATGTGCTAATAATTATCAAGCACTGCAATGAAATGACTAGGCACACAACACTCATGTTTGAGGATATTTCTCACAGGCTAACTTTATTAGTCTTGACTAGACTTGTCATTGCTCAGATATAAATAGGTAATACATTACCCATATATTATACTGACCTAATCTTCACATTTTATACAACCCCCCGTGTCTATGTATATACCTTTGGGTCTGGAAAAAGTAACAGTATGAAAAACACCCACAGCTTAATCTGATACCAACCGGTTATTAGTACTGTACATCTTTTCATTTAAACATTTGAAAACCTGGACTGGTGGGGTGGAATGTTGTGCAGTGCAGCTTCTACACAACTGTACTGCAGTTTACCTCACTGTTGTTTACAAATCAAAATTTAACATCAGTTCATACTTTGTTAAACATTATGCCAAAAGTCCAAAAGTAATTATTGATGGCCTGATGTTTACACCATTAAAATTTGATAAAAGTTCAAATTTGTGAGACGAAAGATTTACTTCTCTTACATTATTCACCTCAGTTGCACGGAGACCAAATCATTACTGCAAAATCTTGAGGCAATTTTTTTTATTAAAGGTCATCTTTTCAAGTTATGTAATAATGATGCAGCCAAGCAGAGATATGTTACAAAATTGCAGTTTTTCAACATTTTATAAAAGCATGGATAAAAACACATAGTATGGAGGGGGAAAAAAAGAAAAGCCATAAAAATAGTGCATTCAGAATGGATAGAATACAGAAACAAATTAAAAGAAAACAGGAGAGGAACAAGTGAAAGGAACAAAATGAGTGCTAGTGGCGTAGACGAGTACGTCGTGTACGAGAAATGGGTGTGGTGACTTTTGGAGTCTCACTCTCTGCCATGACAGCATCTAGGTTTAAAATAAAAAAGAACAGTTAAAATTTAATGGGCAAAAAAAAAAGTACCTGTGATGTCTGTCAAACTGCATACTTCAACAAACAATATAAAATTTCAATGATAATCATTGAAAGTCAAAATTAAAGTCTCCATGTTGATGCCCTTTATTTTGAAACAAAGTCATTTGGCTCATCCTCTCCTTTCCTCTCAGACACTTGTGCAAAGTTCTCGGAATGTTTAGCAGGTTTCTTCCTGCACACAAACTGGGGGTAGTCCTGGACAACTAACCATACTTCTCACCTCACATTTAATAAGGAGTATTTAACCAATTTAAAATTAAGAGAAGTAACTCAGGTGCTTGTTCAGTCCCTTGGCATTTTTAAGACTGGATTACTACCACCAGCACCCACCCACCCTAAGGCACCTTCACTCTGCACCTCCAAGCCTCAATCACTGCTCACTTGCTGACTCACTGGATCTCTTTAGATTAAAGAACTACCTCTTCACCATGCGCTAAAAGTTTTCATTTTTAGTTATCCTCATCTTGTTTCCTTTTCATAATGTACTAAGCTCCACAAAATAGTTTTAGGTTGACTGTACTCTTGAACCAGCATTAAGATATATTGTTGATTAAGACTATAAAAACATTTCTGCAAGTCTCTTTAAATTAGACTGTCTGCTAAATGCTGTAAACTCTGAGACTCTACTAAAAGTTTGTTTTGAGCAGTTTTTCATTTGCCCACTCAACTTTTTTGCTTTTGTGTGTTTTTTATTTTATTTTTTTTTAGAGCAAATACTTCCTGTCTTTAGTCTGGACTGGTATTAGGTCGTCAGTCGCAATAGTCTTTTTCCACATATCATACAGTAATGTACCAGTGAGGGCATTCAGCTTCAACAGGGGAATTAGAAATTTAATTTATGCTTTTTTAAACAACGTGCCATGTGTCCAAATCCCTTCTTGCTGCATTGACATACGCAAGCTGCTTATTAATGCATCATAGCATACAGGCCATCGAGGCCAGTTGAATGTTGGCCTGCGTTTTGAAGCAAGCATCTAACGTGTTGAAGATTGCGGAGAGAAATGTACAGATACACAGATAAACTCAGATTTCAACACAATCTTAAAGAGCATCTAATGAGAAACCAAACTAAAGTACAGGTTTTCCAAAAGTGACAAAGACTGGTGCATAGCACTGCCATCTCACCTTCCTCCTCCTCTCCTTCATCACTGCTAAAGGTGATTGTTGCTTTGGGGCGAGCCCGAGAGGGTTTGGGGGTCACCAAGTCACTGTCATCCATCCTGGACTTCGCACGACCTGCAATGAGAAGGTGCTTTTTTATGCCTAAAGTTAACATGATGATTATGTTGATATGTAGAAAGAGTGACAGCAGAGACATTGTAGCAGGTATAGCAGACCATTAAACCCAGAAATTCATCAACAGACATCATTTTTTTTTATCTCTCTCCCCCCTCTTAGATGTGAGACATTATTACACTGTCTGTGCAATTTCTTCATGCTGCCTAATAATGGTGAAAGCGCAAAATGATTCAGTCCCTTGGATCTGCATTAAAATAGGCTGGATACAAGAACATTTTGACTTTCCACCATTGTTAGGCAGCATATTTGTCATGCATTCGGAAATACAGAAATAAGCTGCTGTCGACGTATTTATAAATAGATCATGTGCACACAGTGAGTGTGTGAGAAAAATGACTGTGATAGACAGCAATGTGTCATGTTACCTCGTGTTGGCCTGCGAGCACTCTTGGGCACAGGAGTGTTTTTCTGCTCCTCTAGTTGCTGCTCTTTTTCCTCATTTTCCACGTTCTCCAGGCCTTTTGTATGCACTGCTGTTAACTTCTTCTCAAACTCCTCTATCTGAGCCTGTCAATAGAGGACAGCAATAAGATGCACTCAGTTAAAATATCAGCATAAGCAGAATGATAAAGATGCATCAAATCAAACTGACATTTTACAAACAGATAAAATGTTTGTAAAATACATTGAAGGTGGCGGCGCAGCAGTAGCACGCAGCGAGCTGCTCTGCACCCAAAATGGTGCCGTCGTAGCTAGTTTTGTTAATTTATGTTGTATGTGGCACCATGGTACTGGGAGAATGTTTCATTTCACTGTGTACTGAACTGTATATGACGGAAATGACAAAAGCCTACATTGACTGGTAAAAATAATTGCAATAATTAATTGGTACTAAAACTATATACCATCCTAACCTGACAAACACTTCTTTTTTTACATAC
>JAQMYL010000018.1:11107432-11120518 GCA_030014365.1 Clarias pachynema
ATATACACACATACATACATACATATACATACATACATATGTGCAGTGTACTTCAGGTGCAGGAATAACAGTTTGTTTGATTCTCTGGAAATCCTACAAGTGCAATAATCACCGTACTGTGCGGTTAAACCAAAATTACAAAATACATTTGTGGAATGGTTACCAACTCCCATCATTAACATTCGCTCTGGCCAATAAGAACCAGGGGACTTCAGGAATAATTCCTTTTCTTATTGAAAACACAAAAACGGTGTACTTTTTAAAGAGTGAGCCTGAAGATAATTAGGAAGCTTCAGTATTTGTTAGCAAGAGAAAAATAAATGTGGTGTTCAACTTGGACCATATTTCTCTAAACTGCATTTCATGTCTCCAACTTGAAAACACAATCGTTTGAGATCACGTTACGGGCTTAAAAATATTGCCAACCTATTTTGATCCCATTATGTTACCTGTATTTGTTGTGTCTGAGGTACTGAGCAATTTGAACAGCAGTGTCTCGATCAGTGTTGCCATGTTCGCCTTCTTTCTCTTCCTCCTCTTCATCCCTGTCAGAGTCATTGTTCGCTTCGAGATGAGCCCTGACAGTGTGCGAGACCTCTGGCTCCATTGCAGCCCACAGATCAGATGCAGAGATTACTGGGACTGTAAACAAAATGAAATTAATGGGACAGCTGTCGCTAAAGGGGACATGACAAAAACAAGTTTAAGATGCAATTCAACACCCTCAGATTACCAAAGATGCAGCTCATCAACTACTGGATACAGCAGAGCTGAGATTCTACCAGAGTTCACTCACACACACACACAGACACACACACTGTCTGCCCCTTAACTCTCTCCCCAGAATTACTTTAGAGAAGAGTGTGAGTAAAGGAGCTTTATTAATGTAGGCTGGCCCTTACAACAGAGCAGCAAATCTCCGCTGCCCTCTCAAGATTACCAGCCAACAGGAACACAGGAGAACTCAGACTCGCATCCAGTAAGCTCACATTCGCCTTGGTATCATCACTGGGTAAACTCAATGTAGAGAAAACTATACATTTATCCACCTTGTCATAGTCCATAACAATGCGACAAAATTATTAGCAAGTTTAAAATGAGGCATTTCACTCAATCATAATGCTTCAGTGCCTACAAATTATGAATCATATCAACAAGCATAAACAAAAAAATAAGCATATACCTGGTGCTTTCTCCCTCATGTTCTCCCTCATCTCTTTGAGCTTGCCGGTCTCTTTTTCCAGAGGTTTCTTTAAATCCACACTGCTAAGCTAAAAAAATGAGAAGCAACATTACATTGCTGTAAATGTATTATACATCTTAGATTTATCTGTAGTACATAAAACTAAAGGTGCTGAAGGTATCGGGTAGGGCTGCCACATATATTAAACAATTATTACATTTACCTTTTTGAATTTAAAAGTATAGGCTAGGCTAAAACCAAATAATTGAACAAATTCTCATCATGCTGATTTATATTTATTATTTATTCATTAATTTATTTTATTATATAAGCAAACTGAAACTTTATAGATAATGTACGCATAGTTGGGGATTTATGTAATCACTTGCAGGCTTTTGTGATAAAATAACTGCACAACAATATTGTGATTTCAATGTTTATGCAATTAATTATGTAGCACTAGTACTAAGCATTTTAATACTTTATTAAATTCATTATGATTTGGAATTTTTGATGCAGCAAAAAATATGGCAAATCAAATCTACACACCATCACGACCACATGTCCAGTCATGTGCAGGACTAAGCGGTAATTAAATGACTATGTTTCACAATGCACACTTGCAACAATCTGGCAGCTAATGGCAATGTGACGAGTTTCCCCAAAACAAAAACAGAAAAACCTTGTCCATCATCTGTGTGGTGCATACAATAGGTTTATGTGCATCATAGGAGAAAATTATCAGAGAAACTAAACAGGAGATGATATTTATCGTATAAGCTGAAGAAATTTCACCTCACATACAAGTCCAGAACCATATTCTGTCCCTATAAAACACACTTAAACGCTTTTTCCTCTGTTCAATCACGCACACACACACTTGCCTCAACTCACCTAACACCACTTTAATTTCCTGCGGTCATGCTTACAACCCAAAAAAACAAGCCTTCCACAATTTTGATTTTAAAACTCATACCAACACTGCATACTCCCATGTGAGGGTGTATAGGGCCCGCAGCTTTTATATAGTGTTATTAATTCATATTAATGCATGAAATCCACATGCTGTTCCACTTCAGCAGAAAAGAGGACTTTTGTATCTTAAAAGGTAGTTATGGTTGAAGTGTATGTGACTATCCCATATGACAGTGTGGCCCTATTAGCTAATGTGGCAAGATGATAAAATATGTAAAGTATAAAGCACTATTAAATGATCTCCACATGGCCTATGGAAAACAGTAACAGACACCAGTCAGTCAGCAGGTTACCCAGGGTTTACCTTGCAAGTGTAGGGATTATGGGCGATGAAAGCAGCCACAAGTTGGATAGCACTCTTACACACGTGGACTGATTTATCACCAAGACGACCAACAGCCAACTCCATCACTTCAGTGTATCTACATAATGGCAAAGCCTGGAGAAAAGAATAATTATTCATCAGCCGTTTTCAAAACACTCACGCTATAATTTATTTTATCAAATACGCACTTACCTTGCTATTGACAACGCGGGTGTACACTTGAAGCACTCGAGCTCTGACGTGGGAATGCGCGTCATGTATGTGTTCCTGGAGAGTGTCTAGGAAACGGTCTCGATCTGCTCGACTGGAATCGTCCAATTTATCACCACTTAACACACGTACCAGCACCTCCCCCAGCACCTCACACACCGCCACACGCATACTGGAACTCTGAGAAACATGAATAATACATAAATCTTTAATCCCCCCCATGTATACTTAGTATTGTTTTGGATATTTTGACCCTAATAAGGTGACTATAGAAACAAACACTCAATTCACCCTCAGATTACCAAAGAAGCAGTTCAAAGCCAACTGAATAAAGCAGAGTGCTGAGAATCTACCTGTATTCGCGTACATACAAAAACACACACACACACTGTCAGCACACTTTACACATGCTCTCATTCCTTCCTTTAGACAAGAGTGTGAGTAAAGGAGCTTTATTAATGTAGGCTGGCCCTTACAACAGGGCAGCAAATCTCAGCTGCCCTCTCAAGATTACCAGCCAACAGAAACACAGGAGAACTCAGACTCGCATCCAGTAAGCTCACATTCGCCTTGGTATCATCACTGGGCAAATTCAATACATGACTATAACCTGTGTAACTTGTTTACATGCATTTACCGCATGGTTTTATTTGTAGGGCTCACCACAGCATTATGCACAAGTAAACTTACATATAGGTTTATGTTCTGTCGCTAAGCATTTACTCATCTCATTCTGGGTACAGAACCATAAAGCTACAGCATAGAAAGACATGCTGGATAACTGTGCATATCCTATGTAGTTCACATATACTGTAAATGGTCAGATGTGCACAAACTTTTGCAAATAATAGGATTTCTAATTTACTGATTCATCTTTGAAATATTGACTATATAATAAATGTATGTCTAATGTATGTTAAATCCTAGATGTTAATTTGACACTTCATTAACACCACCAATCTATGTGATAGGAAAATTGATAAAATAGTTATCAAACACAATGAACATCAATGTAGAAAGGTACAAAAAGGATTAACATGTTTACATAAAAACAGGATTAACTATTACCTGGATATCAGCAGAATAAATTTTTTAAATAAAATATTTATTTATTGTCTATGGAAGCAAGGTCGTCCTGATAGTTTCAACTATATAGTGCTGTTACGAATGTTCTTTCAGTCTGTGACTGCCTTAGTGTGTATGTGTATACACTGTACCTCTCCATCCAGGTGTGTGAGAAGCACACTGATATTAGGGATCATGGTTTCTGGAACAAGGGTACTGAGTTCAGACAAAAAGCTAGAAAAGGCCTTTACACCTGATCCCTCTCTAGCCAACTCATCACTGGACTTCTGCCCAATCTCTCTGAAACACAAAACAGAGACATGGTAAAAATATTAATATTGCATGTATGCTGTGCTATTCATATTACAAGAGCAATAGTACATGTTATGTATACAGTAATGTACACTGTTTTGGAAAGAAAAAACAAGCCAAAAAAAAAACAATTCAAGATTTCATTGACACCTTTAGCTGTGTTTACAGTGTGGTTGCAAAGCCATGTGTACAAATGATTCCTTATTATCACAGAACCACTCATGATTTGAGTCATGGAATATGCTCATGTTATCAGGGAAGATAAAATTAATAGACATGATTGTACTGAATGACCAGGTTTTCAGGTCATCAGCTGACTTTATTTTATTGCCATATAACCCTGCTGAGACTAGACCTGAACGCAAACCCAAATTGCACAACACATTTTTCTTGATTTGCTTAGTTTAATTTGCAGTTGTGATTTACAGATGAAATAATGACCATATGGCATCATTAATCATTATAAGACTTTTTAGTAATTGATGCATTGTTTGACAAATTCAGCAAAAATTTTATGTGACATATGCTAGTCTATAGAAGTGAAAAGCTCATATCCAGAATTTCTGGCCTGAAACTTACCTCATGATCTCTCCTACAATCGCCTTTACTCCATACTCTGAGCTCCAGGCTGCCACTGCCTGTGCACACACTGACGAGAGCTGCTCAAAGTGCTGCAGCAGCTGAATCACCTTCACACACGCTCCTGCAAAATACACAAGTTTCTTCATAATCACCCAGACGCTTATACAATACTGGATATAAATCATAATAAAACATTTTTTAAAAAATTGATATTTTAATTACACAGCACTTACTATAATTATTTTTACAGAATATCTCTATTTCTATGCACTTTAGTGTGTTCACTAACCAAGCATGTGGTTGTATTTCTTCACCATTAGCCCCAGTACATGGATGATAGCATCACGTGTGGGTTTACTCTTCATGTGACTGATGGTGGGATTTTCCAATAGCTTATAACAGCAACATGTCACACAGCTACAGAATCCAGTGATAGACAAAAGGACATACACACAAAACGTCATGGTTATTAAATTCTGAAGTAAACCACATCACACCACAATTTAATTTATTCAGTGTATACATTTATATACATATATATATATACATTTTATTTTTTGTTTAGCTGGTTGTATGTTTTACCCTCAGACTGCCCAAGATATGAAAACATGCACTAGGTTTTAAAACACTGATGTATCCTTGGTGCAGATTATAAGCAGAAAGACCTTCCCACCTTACAAACTCTTCCTCTACCAGAGAAAGACTCCACAGAGAGCGGATATCCAGCTGAAGCAATTGGGTCAGACACTGCAACACAGTCTCACGCTCACTGTCCCAATGCAGCAAGCCCTTACCCGCTGCTTTCTCCTTTTTACGACCCTGTAACACATATGCTACATCTATTTAATTTATAATAGGAACATATTTTGAAAAGTATACACCTGAACCAGCTTCCTAACTAAAATATTTGAAGGAATTCAACAAAGCCTGATAATGGAATTTAGAGGACAGGTCATTTGCCAGCGATTGCCCTCAGATTACCAAAGAACACACTCAAAGCCGTTTGACCACAAAGATAAACGTGACCCTATTGTCAGAGAGAGAGAGAGAGATGGAGAGAGAGAGAGAGAGAATGTGCAAGCTCTCATCAATTTGCTAAACCCATTTCTTTTGGGGAGCATAGAATCCTGATTAATTGCTTGCATTACTATAGGTGGGCCCTTACAGCGAGGCAGTCAGTCTCCACTGCTCAGCCAAGATTACCCACCACTTACAGAGCACAATCTCTCAGTCATTCAGCTCATAGATGCCATAGTCTCATCACTGGGCTCAACAATCACTGGCTTTTGCTTTTAACGTAATAACTGGTACCACAATAGATGAATTAAGACAAAAAAAAAAAAAAAAAAAGTAATGCTATGATAACTAGCTCAGTTCTGCAAAATTCATATATATGCTATTCATATAAGGCTAAAGGACTTTGAGACCTTGGCCAAACATGCAGTGCAGAAACTAAAAGACTGAAAAGAAACTATTTCCATTTGAAAACGGAAGATTTTATAAATCCTCCCTATGTCTTCAGATTTGTGTACTCAATACTACCAAGTCTCTGGCTGTGAATGGACCCCCAAAACCAATTTCCTTTGGATTAGTTAAGAAAGCTAGCTATAGTAAAAAACTGGAAGATTGAGATCACATTTCTTTTTACCAGTACCTTGCTGGGTGCAGTAACAACACTCTCCCTGTTGGAGTCACTCTCTAGATATTCAGTGAGCTTGCAGAGCAGGAACACACTCATCTTGACAGCATTGAGCTGCTCTTTGCGGTCAGCTGCTGACAAAGATCCAGCCAGGAGGAGGGGCGGCAAGGACACGGACAGGGCCTGGACCACTAATAACACATGAGGGAAAAGATTAATTGAGGAGGTGATAAAATTAATCACAACACTGATTTGAAAGCTTTTCATCACCAAAACCTACCTTGTATGAGAAGCTCAAGGGTGTTCTCTTTCAAAGTCACATCTACTGTGCGGAAGTTTCTGAAATTGTGATCACACACATTTACTTCTGGTAGATTCAAAGAAATTTCTTTACAAATATCGTCCAGTTAAAAAAAATTAATAAATAATGAAGCGCTGTACTCACTGCAGGACACTGTACACGGTGTCAAAATGCTCCAAGATGCACAGCGGGCCCCGACTTCTCAAAGTAGCTTTAAGGCCTTTTGTAAACAGAGAGAGGGGGAGAGAGAGAAAAAATTTTACTATAGAAACAGATACTCTGGACTAGTTATTCTGGTCAGTTTCCTGTCTCCCATAAGAACAATTCAAGATTTGGATAAACATGAATCCACTTCCTTGTAAATAAAAACAAAAAGTGACAAAAGTGAAATTCACTGTTTACTGACACTCAATTATTTTAAACAGACAGTCAACATAAAAAATATTTAGATTAAACAATAAATTGTTATAAAACAATCAGCATACAAGATGAAGTCAAACAACTTATTCTTCAAAACCTGCTTCATTCGGCAGGGTACAGAGTGAAAAAGACATCTGCAGTACTCTATTAGTATCTATTAGCTTAATCCATGCCTGCTTCATAGCTTCCTGGAGATTGTGTACAGACATTTGCCACAGAAGTTCGTTACTCACTTGGGACTTACCTAGACACCCCAGCTTCAAAAAGTAAAAGTCCTGCCAAATATTTTTCCATCCATTAACCAAACCAGATTCTAATTAGCATGACAGCCAGATTCAAACAAAAATTAGCGACATTGTCAACAGAGGCAACTATAATATATGACATACCGTTTGTTGTCTTAATACATCACTGTATATGGCCAGAAACAGTCATCATACACTGTCCAAAAATTATAATAAATAAATAATAAATAATAAATAAATAATCTCTCTCCCGCACACATGCTAATATTTCATTCAATTGCCTTTAGCTTTGTGGACATGCTTTTCCATATCCAAATGTGATTTCAATTCAATTTTATTATTATTATTTGTAGATATTGTAATTTTTACAATTTATTTGCAGATTTGTAATTTTGGAATTTGGTCGTGTGGTTGTTTGTATGGATTATATTCCATGATGGCATTTTCATTCAGAAAAGTATTCTGCAATAACATAATAATAAGTTTAATTGAAACTCGTTTAAAAAAGTTGTCATTATTAAGGTTATATACTAGAATGACTTACACTCAATTCTGAACAATCTGCTAAAAATAATCAAATAATGTTTTCCTAAAGAAATGAGGAGATTAGCAGCGATTGAGCTCTGAGTCTGTAAACATTAAACAAAGAATAAAACAGTATAAGGTTAATAAATGAGTAAAGTACAGGAGGTAAATGTACATACTGTTGAGGTGAGAGGGCAGCTGTTTAGGAGACAGCACACTCTGGACCACATACTGGTTTATAGCTCCGGATTTCAGCAGATCAGCCAAAGCAACCGGCACGACGAAATCCCACGACATCTGAGTCAGCACAAACAACAACAGTAATCGTACACGGCCTCGACTACATAAATACAACTAAACGGGTTAACTAGCCAATGTAGCCACTTAGCTACAGTAAAAACAGTGCATTAGCGCGCCGGTATTTTTTTTTTTTTATAAACACCAACATGAACTTTACAGCTAAACCCTGACATTATAATGCTGTGTAAGAAAACTGCTAGCCCTGCTAGCGAACTAGCTCACGGAACTCCGTTAACGTGTTACACTTTCAAATAACTTAACTGAGGAAAAAAATATATAAAAACTTCATAAAACACAGAATAGGTAAAGCTCAAGATACTTACCGCTGCAGAGTTAATAACTTCAGCACATATCACACACGGCTAAAACACAAAGCGCTCTTAACTCTGGTCAGGACGCTAAGCCAACGGTTATTACTGAATCTTTGAATTTTATCACGAGCGCGCCAAAGGAAGTGTGTCATTGCCCCGCCCACTCAGCAAAATAAAAGTCTGTATAATTATCGCGTATTTATTCATCGTCAAAGTGCCAGCCCTCAACTTCATAGATATTTTTTCTGCTTCCAACCCACCAAAATCGTCTCATTAACTTTTAAAATAATAATTTAATAAATAACTATTTAAAAAAAAAATAGACAAAAACAGAGTAGAGGCACATACCATCCAAGACCATGAATGAGAAACAATGATGATGTTTGCCCTGGCTCAGAAGATTCACCTCTCATTCCCTCATCATTATAAATAACACCCAGACACTCATTCCCACTCACAGCACAACCTTCCTGAAACCACAGCAGACAGGATAAAATAGCTCTGAAATTATTACGACACTTTTAAATCTCCCAGTACAATCTCTCCAGTACTAAAACTTATTTCCTTTTTAAGGAACATGCACTTATTTTAATTTTACATTCACTCATTTCAGGAGAGATTTACATTTACATTTAGGCATTTGGCAATTTTATCCAGAGCACTTTACAAATGTGATTAGAAGTTTCCATTGATAGATAAATCTTTACACTAGGTTACTAGCTTAGTAACTAAGTAGCGGCATCAGTCAAACACTGTTGGGAAGTTAACCTAAATACCTAAGAAACAGGTAAGTTTATAGTGTTTGATTAAAGATTGCCAGTGACTCTGTGTGGATATCTAGAGGAAATTTAGTCCACCACACAGGACAAAAAAATAGCCTAGATGCATGGCTTGCTCAATCCCTGAGAGATGGTGGAACCATTTGAGCAGAAATGATAGAAACTAATGTCACAGGTTAGAATGAAGATCTCCTCCAGGGTCAAGGGTTCGATTCACACCTTGGGTCTGTGTGTGTGCGGTATTTGCATGTTCTCCCCAGGCTTGGTGGGTTTCCTCTGGGTACTCTGGTTTCCTCCTCCTTGAGGGGCACTGGTGGCTCAGTGATAGGTGTTTCGCCTGCCATGCGGAAGGCCTGGGTTCGATTCCCAGCCAGTGCCCAAACCCCCCCAGCCACTGAATGCAGTGCCCGGATAAAATGGGAGGGTTGCGTCAGGAAGGGCATCCGGCGTAAAAAAAAAACCTGTGCCAAGTTGTTGTGCGGACTGGATATTCCGATGTGGCGACCCCTTGCTGGAAGCAGCCGAAAGACCAACAACAACTCTGGTTTCCTCCTACAGTCCAAAGACATGCAGATTAGATTAATTGGCGTACTCAAGACAGGGCAATTTTAAGAAATATACTTTGTTTATACTTTGAATTATATACAAGTTTAGTTTTCTACATTGTCTTTGTCCCTTTGCCCCTATTCAGCAACTTTAACGAGGACCATTTGAGAAGTGTAAAGGTGTGAATAGTCATGTTGAAAGATTTGCACCCCCTCTTTAAATTCTATGTGTTTTTGTGTAAAAACATAATGAAATATCTAATCATGGTGGTAAATTTTTTTTTGGAAGGGTTTAAGAAGCATGACTGAGGTTTGCAAAACTGCATCTATACAAAGCACAAGACTTCTGGAACAACATCCTACGGCAGATGAGACCAAAGTAGAGTTGTTTGGCCTTAATGCCAGTGCAATGTTTGGGGAAGCCAAGAAACATCTCGTACTCACTGTTAAGCACAGTAGTCCATGTCCTCCTGTATACCAGACTATTCTAGAGGCAAATGTGAGGCCATTTGTCTGACAGCTACACCTTGATTGAAATTGAGTCATTCATCAGAACAATGCTCTGAAGCACACTAGAAAATCTACATCAGAATGGCTGAAAAAGCATCAAGTATCAAGGTCTTGGAATGGCCTAGTTCAGACCTCAATCCAAATTAAATGCTGTGGCAGGACCTTAAGAGATCTGTGCATAAGTAAATGGCCTAAAATCTCAATGAACTAAAGCAATGTTATAACAAAGAATGGGCCAAAAGTCCTCCACAACAATGTGAGACTGATATAGTCCTACAGGGAATAATTTTGAAAAGTTATTGCAGGTGAAGGTGAATCAAAAGCTATAGAATCATGGGGTATTTAGTTTTGCTCACATGTTTTTTTTTTCTTTTTGGCTTCATTTTCCTTAAATAAATAATGGCACTGTGAAAAAAGTTATATATCATTTTGCCTAATACTACAACCCCCTATGGTCAGATGATTACTACTATGTTGTTACACAAAAATTACACGAAACAATAAAATGTTTAGTAACAATCCCATGGCCAGCCTGGATCAGAATCAATAACCCGAATCAATAACCCACTCATCCAAACCCATTTACAATTGTTATACCAGCCTGCTAGTTTTTCCTTTAAATAGGGCAGCATTATCTAGGCTGAGATAAAATGCTGACTATTGTTTTCCTATGCAGTGAGATCTTTAAAGTTAATAAATCAAAATGTGGCAGGTTATCAATAAAGCCATGTACAAAAGTGTTTGTGGTTATACATGTAATGCAGTGGAAAGTGAAATGCATACACTCACTTCATTAGGTACACCTTGCTGGTACTGGGTGGGAAATGTTTGCCTTCAGAACTGCCTTAATTCTTCATGGCAACAAGGTGCTAGAAACATTTCTTAAAGATTCTGGTCCATATTGACATGATAGTAACTTGCATTTGCTGTAGATTTGTTTGCTGCACATCCATAATGAAAATCTCCCATTCCACCACATCCCAAAGGTACTATTTTGGAACCCATTTGAGTAACAGGGATGAATATGATCAACAACAATACTCAGGTAGGCTGTGGCATATAAAAATGCTCAGTTGATAAAAGGGGCCCAAAGTGTGACAAGAAAATCTCCCCCATTCCATTACACCACCAAATCCAGACTGAACTGCTGATAAAAGGCAGGACAGATCTATGCTTACATATTCTTTATGCAAATTTCTGACCCTACCATCTGAATGTCATAGCAGAAATCGACATTCTTTGGATCAGCCAATGTTTTTTTTTTTATCTTCTATTGTCTAATTTTGGTGAACCCATGTTAATTGTAGCCTCAGTTTCCTGCTCGTAGCTGACAAAAGTAGCACCCAGGGTAGTCTTCTGCTGCTGTAGACGGTTGTGCATGAAAACCCAGTAGATCAGCAGTTTCCGAAACAGACAACTGAAGCCATACGGGAATGGTATTTTTCATAACACATTTCAAGGGAAAAAATAGAACATTAATTCTATCTGACGACAATATATCTGATGACAGTAAAGCAAAAAGAAAACTTTCTAAGGGTACGAATATGCTTTGTTGTTAATCATGATGATGTGGTTACAAATTGCTGCTGCTGCATATACAGTATGTCTTTTAAGGATCTGTTCTGAACTATGCATTAGTAGCGTCGGATTCTGAGTTTTTTGAGTAAAAAATATGGACGTGGCAATATTTATGGTATCATTATTTTTGAACAGTTTTTTTTTCAGCTGGGAAAATAATTTTGAGGCAAGTGAAATGTCATATGGTGTAACTGATTGCAACACGGGACTCTCCCTGCAAAACTTTGTGTTACAAGCCTATTTTTTTCAAAATACCAGTAGTTTAGAATGGTAATTAGAAGCTTTATTACTGACAAACTTACTAAATATTATTTAAGTTCATATTTAAAACAAAATGGCATTTATTCTTGCTACATGAGAGAAAAAGCACTGAAAGTCAATTGTAAAACCATTATGCTGCTTGATCTTGATATTATTTCATAAGTATTCAAATATATCAAATCCTTTTTTCCCCATTAGATACCAATTTCAAACAAAAAAAGTGGCCTGTTACAGAGCACAAATAAATGCCAATCCTGATGTAAGAGCCTGTTACCTTGCCAAATAGACACGAGATGTAGTTTGTCCTTAAAGCTTAGCCAGAACAAAGTTTACAAAGAAAAAGCAGAAGGTGAGAAAAAAAAAAGGAGAATGTACCAGAAAAGACAGAGAGAGAAAGAGAGAGGGAAAAAGGTGCATTGCTGATGTTCTGAATTTAACTCTATCATTTACCAACACATCAGCAGATAAACTAATGTAGCATCTAGCCAAACTTGAGCTCATGCAAAATACCCTTGATGATCATAAATACAGTATGTGCAGACAGTTGTAAAGAGGCCACTCAAATATATTATGAGTAAACAAAAAGAAAATAAGGAGTAAATATTACAGCAATGCTTAAAGAGAGAGAATCTGAGATCTGACCTTTGTAAACTTAAAAGGGACTAAAGGGGAGAATATATAAATATAAAAAAATTATCTGTACAATCTGTTATTGTCATCAACTATTGTCATCAACTATAAATGTGAAGACTCTATACGCTGCTGTGTTTAAAGATCCTGTGAGCTGCTTTCAACAAAAAACCTCACCTCACTCATCTTCTATACCGCTTTATCGTGTATCCAAGGTCATGCTACAGCGGGGACCTGGAGCCTATCCCAGGAGGCTTAGGGCACGAGACACGGTACACCCTGGACAGGGTGCCAATCCATTGCACACACACTTATTCACACACTACGGGCAATTTGGGAACGCCAATTAGCCTAACCTGCATATCTTTGGACTGTAGGAGGAAACCGGAG
>JAQMYL010000018.1:11143287-11153767 GCA_030014365.1 Clarias pachynema
CTACTGAAGCTTGCACAATCTCCAGATGCCTCGGGATGGGTAGAAAAATACAGAACAGATGGAGAGAATTAGCGTAGAGAATTTACAGTGGGATAGCTGCTAACTGTTTACTATCATTTAAACCTTATGACGGCATGTCCAGCGCATCTCATCTCGCCCTATTGAGATGACACAATAATAAATGCATCAGTCTGAGTGATGGGTGTTTATCTACTTATTCTCTGGCTGCTTATTTGTTTTATCTTATCTTGTAGTCTGATGCTAAGTGTTTAGATTTATTCTGCGTTTATGTAGGTTTTCAAAGGATTACTATCTTTAATCTCTGTCCACTTTTTGACGATCTATAAAACACAAATAAGTTAACTTGGAGTTAACTCAATACATAACAGTTATAGTAGATATTCTTATGTGCGTAACACTTGCAGCATGTCAGGAATGGACATTTGTGACAAAACTAGATCTTTGTGTTACACTTGTACTTGGCAGCGAGACCAAGATAGACTGACAATATGTGTGTCAGTATAGATTGAAGTCATGTTACATAACCTGTTCCTTCTGTGAAGTCGTGCCAGTGTTTGCACATCTCCTCTCTCACACTCTCCACACAGCCTCGCCACTACCTAATGTTTACACCTTGTTGTAATATGCTAATGTTAAAGTGCAAGTCAATAGCGTTACGTTTTAAAGCCAAAAAGTGGCAATGAAAAGATGTTCTTAAGCAAGACATTATCAGCATCATAAACTGCACTGAGAGTGTGTTAACCTTCGTGCCTCAAAGCTTTTAGCCCTTGTGTGTCCATATTGCATCCCCAAACTGAAAGAAAATTTAATGTGTTAGAATTATAACACACAATTAAATAATAATAATAACAACAACACAAAAATATATATACCTACCTTCTGGGAGGCTCTGCAGTCCAACTGAGAAGAGAACTACTTTGTCAGAGCATCTAAGCCTGATGTCATAGTTGTTAACATTTGTATTGCTGTAAACTTAATATAGGCTATTTATTTACCAGATTTTTCATTTGCATGCTATGCTTTGGAAAAAAAAAGTACTCATGTGGTTTGATGAGTACAAATTGACCGTATTCCAGAGTGATGGGTGTGTCATGGTGGGAAGGGAAGCACATGAAGCAACGCACCCATCATGCATCGTTCCCCCCTGTACAAGTCTGTGGTTGCAGTGTTTTGATCTGGGGTCTAGACTAAGCAACGTTATGTGGCCAAAAAAATGAAGTCAGCTGATGACCCGAATGTACTGAACAATCAGATTATCACACCAAGATATGTTCATTTTATTTGGGAGGGATTAATTTATGGTTGTATTATCCAGTATCACCCAGATGAAAATGGGTTCCCTTTTTGAGACCGGATCCTGTCACCGCCAACTCTGGATTGCTCATTTGGGGTTAAATTGATAAAGCTTTAATTTAACATTTATATCCTGAATGTCAGTGGTGATCGAGAACTTTTTTGGCAGGGTGGCATGGGAGGGTGGTATACAGGGAGGCACATATAAAAGGATAGTGGACAAGCAGCATCTTTGAGGAAGAAATGTGGTTGTAAAAACATCCTGAATGAACGTGTTGAAAGATCACGTAAACGCTTAATTTAATCATATCGTAAAAAAAATAAAAAAATAAAAAGAAATAATGAAAGTGAGAGCATTCCCACATGCACAATGCGAAGAGAACTCAAGGGATTGGGACTAAACAGCTATGTAGCCTTAAGAAAACAACTCATCATTGAGGCTAATTGGACAAAAAGGCTTCAGTTTGTTAGGGAGTATAAAGAATTGATGATGTAACATTAGAAAAAGGACATGTGGTCTGATTTACTCTGCTCCATCATGTCTAGTACCTACAGTGCAATGCTGTGTTATGGTATTGGGTTTCTTCAGTTGGTCAGGTCTAGGTTCAGCAACGTTTTGTGAAAAATGAGGTTAGCTGACGACCTGAATATAGTGAATGACCAGGTTTTCCATTAATGGATTTTTTTTCTTCCCTGATGGCACAGGCATATTCCAAGATGACAGGATTCATTAAGCTAAAATTGTGAAAGAGTGGTTCAGTGAGCATGAGACATCACACCCTGTCCAGACCTTAACCCCACTGAGAATCTTTGGGATGTGATGGAGAAGGCTTGTCACAGCTTTCAAAGGCTTTTTTTTTTTGACTCTCCCATTATCAATACAAGATCTTGAAGAAACGTTGATGTGACTCTGGACTGAAATAAATGATGTGACTTTGCACAAGCTTACCAACAATAATACCATGGCCGCAATCAAAGCAAAAGGCGGTCTCATGAAATATTAGTGTGTGTGAACAGAGAATAAAGCCATACCACAATGTCCAACTGGAACTAAAGCGGGATCATCTCTCTCGACCTGCCTCACCATCAGCCATGTTTCTATCCTTTGCTCTGATTCATCTGCACCTCGTTTTCTTTGTCCTCTCTCATTTCATTCCTCTATATCCTTCTTTGTCTCTCATTTCCCCTTGGCTATTCACTTCTCCTTCCTTATTTCTCTTCATATCGTTCTCCTGCCCAGACTTTAATTGTTTCTGGCTGAAAAAAAAAGTTGTCAATATTTTAAACAAAAGGTTCTCAACCCTGGTTAATACATTACAATGAAACTATAAGATCAATAAAGATGTGACAGAGTGGTTGTGGTAGTGGGGGCGTGTTGAAACAGTCCTCTGACGGTCAGGTGAGTGGCTTGGAATGCTTATCTGATGAAAATAAGTCTCATTAGTGTTCTGTTAATATGAGGGAGTTGATCTGTTGAAATGAGGGAGCTATAAAGAGTGAGCGGAGTGAGTGGGCAAGAGTGAGATTCAGATGTGTGTGCGTATGCAGAGAAAGAGAGAGACTACACCTGATTAAAAGCAGAAAAGTCTTCGCAGCGAGCGTATGAATAAACATAGACTCGTCGTTAGATATTTATCTCATTACGGGTGATTTATTTCCAATCTGGCAGTAAAGGTGGTAGTAAGGTGGTGGTTGGTTGGTGGGGCAGCTGCATGGGGGGCCCCCCCCCCCCAGCGGAAGGTACAGTATGTCCATTGTTAAAAGCACTATATAAATACAATAGGAAAGACAGGAATATAAACATTTTTCTGGCCAATCATATTGGTGGGAGTTTCTCAAGTGTTGGCTTTTAGGCAAATTCTGCTCCTGAGATACAGTTCCCCCTCCATCTTATCCTTCAGGCCTGTAAGTTTAATCCACTCATCAGTTAATCAACTAATTAATTAATCAACTAAATAGCGCATAACAAGGTATAATAGTGTTTTATTGGAAAGTCAAATTGCATTGACTTTGAAAGACAAATTGCATGAGGGAAAGTTACTGTTCCAGCTGTTTCTGAGGGGAAAATAAACAGATGCCTGAAACAAAGAAGATCCATTCCTTGCCATTATAGTTAAATGATAGTTAGTACTGAGGAGTGTTTAAAATTCTGCAATGAATATACATTTAGAAAGACTCTTTAAAAATGCAATATTGGTTCTCAGATATTACCACAAATCTTAATAAAAACAGTATTAGCTTTGTTTTTGTTTTTCTTATTATTAAGCATCATTCTATTTATTTCTATCCTCCTGCTTTCTTCCTTTGTTGTGGCCATTGCTCTATTTGTCTTTTTTGGTAATCTAAAGCAGTATCTTAGTGTGAGAGAGAGAGAGAACGTGGCACTCGTTACCATGGCGATGAAGAGAGGAAGAGTCTCGTTATATAATGTCTGAACTCAACTCGAATGTGTTGCTCCCTCACTTTTTACTATAGACAGAAATATACAGAGCACTGTATAACAAGCCGTGAAGTTAACACTGGGGTGAATTCAGTCACGAACTAGTGATTGCTTAAAATGCATTGTTATGAACTGCAGTCACATAAACAATTTGAACATTGTAACTTATCAAGCAACCTGAAACCAAGTAATAAAAGTGATTTTCTGTATAAAGTAGCCATCGTGACTAACACATAACTGCTATAGCGGTCATGTGAAATATGCTGAGGATTGTGTGCGAGTCATTTTATTTGCCATGTTGTAATTTTTTTCTTGTTGTTTGGTCACACGATGCAGTCCACAAACGTCTCAAACACAACAACACAATTATTTTACCAATATTGCGTCTAATAGTACTTTACCTGACAGTAGAGAGGGAAAAATCAGCTGGATGCAGTTCATGGTGCATTAAACTGTAACATACAGTACTGTATAATAAAAATAGTTTAGAAATGACAATATTAAGTTAAAAAAAAGAAAATATATATATATAAATTTTTTGGAGGACTATTTATTATACATTATCTGGTCAAAAAGTCACTATTTCAGAAGGGTCAATTTATTGGGCTGCACCAAGCAAAGAAAACAACTTCACAAGAAAAAAACAAGAAAAAAACCTTAAACATTATCACAACCTGGAAGGATAGTGTTGAATGCAAACGTTATGTGGCAGTAAAACGACGTCAACTGATGACCTGAATGTACTGAATGACCAGATTATCACATTAAAGTTTTTCTTCCCTGATGCCACAGGTATATTGGAGGACTCAAATTTTGAAAGAGTGTTTCTACAGTAGGAGCATGAGGAATCATTTGACAGTGTGTGCTGTAATCAAAGCTTAAAGTGATTGAATAAAATTTTAGTGTGTAACTTTTTTTGACCAAGCATTACATAAATAATGTAACAGTATAACATAAAAGCAATAAAAAAATGAAGAAGCTTTATATCATTTACTATGTAAATGACTATAGACCTCTATCTACACTATATATTTGCTAGCCACTTTAATAGGAACCCCTGCACCCATGCTTGTTTATGAATTATCCGATCAGCCAGTGAAGTGGCAGAAGAACAATATATAAAATCATACAGGTCAAGAGCTTCAGTTAATATTCACATCAGACATGACAATTTGGAAAAATGTGATTTTAGTGACTTTGACAATGACATTTCAGAATATTTCAGAAACTGCTCGTCTCTTAGGTTTTTGTTTACACGAGCAGTTGTGGTTGAAGTTAAATTTAAGACAGAGGAATGATTCCTTTACCCCAGGACTTATAGCCAGGGAGACTGGCCAATACCTCAGATTATCTCCAAAGCCAGATCGTATAAACAACTCGTATATAGGGCATGTGTGAGACAAAGTCCTACTCTATTGGTTACAGTTCAAACAAAGAACTCTGTGCTCATTGGTTACACCTAACATACTATCTTCTATTCTGCTCAGCCACAAGACTTATTTATTTCTGAAGATATACGTATCCGCACTGTGCATGGCTCAGGAAACTGCTTTGCGACTCATGTTTGATTCATGAATCGAAACAAAGACTGCTCCATGTCTGTGAACTAGCAGTGCACCGTCCCATGGGTGAAACCATTCAGAAAAACAGACTGTCTTCTCCATAAGCCAACAGGTTGTACTATGTGTAGTTAATTTTATGATCATAAATTAGGTCCTTTTGTGCTGGCAAAAACACATTGTGGATAAGGAAGGTCAGAGGAGGTCAGAGGCCAGACTGGTTTAAAAAAATTAATTGCTTGTTGAACTGGAGTGCCTAATAAAATGTTTTAGCATAGTGCTTCTGATGCTGTAACGGGAGACAATGGCTGGATCTCAGAGTAAGAAAGCGTCATTTGCTTACTATTATACAGTAAGCCAAGGCTTGCTAATATTGAAGAGAAATTTGTACAGCTAGGTCTTTCTTTATTTAATATTTTGTTTTATCTTCTATGTATATATTTTTTTCCTTAGCTAAAGTTATTTTCTTTATTTTCTATACTATTTTATTTTTTATTTTATTCCATATTTATTTCCTATTAATAATCTTTTTTTAAGGTCACGGGTGGTCGTTTAAACATTTCACTGCATGTCGTACTGTGTATGACTGTGTATGTCATAAATAAAATTTTAATTTGAAATTTAAACACACATTTATTCACACATTGTGGAAACAGACCTAGAACACCTAGAAGCTGTTCAATTGCTTTATGTTGTGTGGGGTTAACCTGCCACTTAATAAGTAAGTAAGGATTATCTGCTGAAAGCTAAAAAATGGGATGTACAACATTTTGTTTAACTTAAATGAAAAGTAATTACAATATATAAATATAAATTTTATTTATGTGTTTTTACACTTTTCTCAGGAAGGAATATTTCAGTTTTTGTTCAATTCTGTCTTTAATCAAAATTGAATTGCATATAAGTACATTACTAGTACACAGGTCTTGGTCGTAAAACATTTTCCTGCCAACCGTAAAGTTTGTCTCCATAATCACAATGACAATGTAATTAGTCTGAGCCAAATTTCACAGCCCTTGTTCAGTGCAAAGACGCATTCTAAAGTTCATCTGAGACTCGTATGAAGTTTCTGCAGACCCACTGAGCTAAGTTGAGTTGGTATCTTTCAAGGTTAAAGTACAGTATATTTAACTTTTTTCTTTTCCTGGACATAGCTGTAGGGTGAACCAGAATCATAGCCATAGGGCTAGTTTTTGGTAAAGCAAAGAGTTCTGAATTTAAAGTACTGTGTAAGTTTTAGGCAGGTGTGAAGAAATGCTGTAAAGTAAGAATTTAATAATAATAAAGTAATAATTTATGAAATGCAAAGTGAGAAAACAGAAAAAATCTAAATCAAATCAAGCATCAATTCTTACACTTGCAAAAATTTTGCATAAAGAGATTTTGCAGGATTAGAGTCAGGTGTATGATTAACTAATTATACCAAGCATGTGCTAATGATCATCAATTCCATATGTAGGTTTAAATACAGTCATTAACTGAAACAGAAACAGCTGTAGGAGGCTTAAAACTGGGTGAGGAACAGCCAAACCCAAAGCAGACTGGTGATTCAAGATGTGCTGTTCAAGCTGTTTCGAAGAAATAATGTTGAAGAGCACAGACACAGTGGCCGGGCAAGGAAACTTAATGCAGCAAATGAATCACACATCATGCTAACTTACCTTAGATCTCTGAAGATGTTCAGCAGTGTAATCAGCAAAGAACTGGCGGGAACTAGTGGGACCCATGTTTACCCATCTACTGTCCAGAGAAGTCTGACCAGTAGTGGTCTTTCTGCCCAATAGCCAAACCTCTGACGTGGAAACAAGGCTACAGTAAGTGACTCAATTATGCATGAAAACATAGGAACTGAGGTGCAGAAAAATGGCAGGTACTCTGGACTGATGAGTCAAAATGTGAAATATTTGGCTGTAGCAGGAGCAACACAATACTGAGTGTCTGAAGGCAACAGTGAAGCATGGTGGAGGTTCTTTGCAAGTTTGCGGCTGCATTTCTGCAAATGGAGTTGGAAATTTGGTCAGGATTAATATTGTGCTCAATCCTGAACAGTACTGGCAGATACTTATCCATCATGTAATTCCACCAGGTAGAAGTCTGATTGGCTGCTAAAGGATTGGTGATAAGTTCTCCAAGATGTTTGGAACAACCTAACTGCCGAGTTCCTTCAAAAACCTTTGTGCAAATATACCTGAAAGAATTGGTGGCAGTTCTGGTTTTGCAGACAAAGGGAGATTTGATTTGGACTTCTTTTCTGTTCATTTTCTTTTCATTTTAATTGATAAAAAGAAACTATTATCACTTCTATTTTTGAAAGCATTCTTACTTAAAAGCGTTTTCCGCACCTGTCTAAAACGTTTGCACAGTCCTGTACATTTAAAGCAATTTTGAATTGTGTAGATTTGTTAAAGTTATCAGCTTGTCTCTAATGAGCAAGCCAGAGGTGACTATAGCAAGGAAAACTCATGATATGAGATAACATGAGGAAGGAACCTTGAGAAGAACCAAATTCAACAGGGAAGCCATCTTCTGGGTAATACCAGATAGCACAACCATAAGCAAATGCCTTCTATAACTGTTTGCTATAAGATCAAAGATGCAATTTTGTAAGAGAAAATGTCTTCATACTTCATCGTTACTATGAAGTCTACTTTGTTGGGCTCACTGATGGAGACCTGAGTACACAACTGTTATTGGTAATTCTAGTCTAATCACTATTTGAGCTGTTAAAGCTCTAACAGGACCTAGTCACGGCATCCTTGTAAGATGCTCGATCCGACTGAACTGGTGGAGCAGCAGTTCTACTCTGAGGCTCTCTTCTCGTCCTTTAACTAAAGGTAGTATCTGACTCTCTTCCAGGTAGTATCTGACTTCTCTTGCCTTGGAGTTGGCCTTGGGAATCCAGTTTAGATGGTATCAGGGGATGTTAGCTCAGGATACTTCTTAAGTCTTGGCTCTGTCTTTATATCCTGTTCATGAAAAACATAAGTGGAGACAAACCCCTTGGCAGAGTTGATTAGTTCTTGACCTCAAAAAATTTTTACTTACCTGAAAGTATATGCAAACAACTTTCACCCAGATACTCGATACTCCTACTTTACCTCCTACAACAAATGTGGATCCATTGATTAATGTAACGTGTGATTAGAATACTCTCATGATCCCACACTTGGTGTAAAATGTTAGAGGTGATGTGCTATTCTAAAGCAGAACTTGCACTGGTCCTCCTGAAGTAATTACAGGACTTAAAACAAAAACATACAAAAAAAAACTGTAAGACGTTTTGTTCTATTAACTTTCTCTTTGAGGGACATAAACTCCTGTATATTATAGGACATTGGTCACTTTAGCTGATGACTGATTGACCTCTGCAAAGTCGTGTTTTAGAGTTCATGGCCTCAGTCATTCGCGGATTTTTCCTTGAAACGTAACTTTTTTGTTTTGTTGGAAGCCCTCTCAATTTTGCAGAAACCGCAAATATCCTCCGCTATTTTTTAAATGCCTTTTTCCGTTTCACTATGTAGTTTTTCATGTGTTTTAACGCTAAACTATTAAGAGCAATATAATTAGCAAATTTTGTAACATAAATATTAACATAATTTCAGCTAAATTTCCAAATAAAATATGATTTTATTTTTTATTATAGTACTGCGGGAGATACTTTTTTTGTACCTTTTTTTTTTTTTTTTTTTTTTTAATATATGAATCTTGTCCGTAGTCAGGGAACTGACAGTAAATTGTTGGGTCTGTCTCAGAAGCTACTCAATCACTGGTTACACTAAATATGCTAGAGAGAGAGTGCACATATGCTCCCTATCCTTAAAATGCCCTACACTGTGTGTCTCCTTCTCGTTGCATATTCTGCATGGAGAGATTTTGCTGACTAAGCATTCCTTTTTCCCTCTTTCCTGGATGACAAGCTTGCTAATAGATCCTCGGACTCTGTAAGTCTGATTATGCATGTACAGTACATGCATATTTAGTAATACTGTATGTAGATAATGAGACTTTGGAGTGGGTTGTGCTGTCATAATGCACAAAGAGCTTGTGTGGGTGGGTGTGCGTGCGCGTGTGTGTGTGTGTGTGTGTGTGTGTGTGTGTGTGTGTGTGTGTGTGTGTGAGGTACACACACACACACCTATACGCAGTTCTGTGTCTCTGTGAAAGCTCAGGTAACTGAGCTCCACTGCTGGCAAAGGAGTACAATGGTTCATGTTGCATTTATTAACTTATCTACTAATTGGAGGTGTACATTTGTAGCAGTTTAAATAAATAAATCACGGAATAATTCAGTGTATGCTTTTGATTTCGCACGATTGCGCAGGACTGGAATCTGACAAATCAAAAAAAAAAAAAAAGGCGTGGGTGCAGACGGTCATGTGCTGGCATTACCACAGACAGTGTCTCGGGCACAGACTGGTGCCCGGCGGGGGGTTAATTGGAAATATCTCCTTGGTTGCTGATCCACACATATATGACATCTTCCCTGGCCTCCTTTTATGCTTGTTTTTGTCTTGTTATGTAGTTTGTGTTTGTCAGTATTATTTCTGCAACTGAAAAGCTGCTTAATAGTTTCAAACATTAAACAAGTTTGATTTGGAAACTGTGTATGTAGGTTCTCATGAGGATCGTGTATTACTGACACTTTATGAGTCATGAAATCTTTGTCAGCATTTGTAATGCAAGCAATGATTTCTTAGCCAAGATCAAATACAACACATGATATCTCAGCATGCAATAATTAAACTTATTCTTATGAACCTCCCACATCCTGCTGCTTTGGCATGCCGGTACCGTTCTCTGCAACACTAAACTCCACCAGCACTGTGTTACAGAGGTCCATAGTGAATAGCAGCAGAAAGAGACAGATGGAGGCGGTAAGAAAGAAAGTCATAGAGAGTTAGAGAGAAAGAAAGAAAGAGATGGAGAGAGGTATAGAATGGAGTATTGTGCGAGTGAAGCAGATGCGATGGATGTCTGCTAGAAAACTGGAGACTTCTGGACTCCTGATAATATATTAGGCACACGTTGGCCTAGTGAGAAAGCTATTTGTCCACACACACACACACACACACAGATCCCAGAGTTAAGTGTACACTACCGTTCAAAAGTTTTAGAACACTTGCAAATTTCTTTTTTTTTGTTTAGTGATTTATTTTCTACATTCTAC
>JAQMYL010000018.1:11168699-11179607 GCA_030014365.1 Clarias pachynema
CTTTTTATACCCACAGAATGTTGAAATTGATGCCACATTGAAAAAGGTTGTCTTTTGGGATTGGCCCCAATATAAGGTACACCTGTACACAATGAGACCATTACATGGAAAACACAAAATGAGGTGTGTCTATCACCCCAATACAACTGCCTCCCGATCCCAAAAACGTCTGAAGTGAAACAAACACCGTATGTATGACATCCACTAAGTCTCTCACAATATCCCTAACTTTTTATTGTGAGTAGTGTAATTCAAGAGGTTTATAAAAAACATTTTTCTTTTTTTTTTGTTTATCATTTTATGACCATTTTTTTTACAAAGTGTCTTCATATTCACGGGCTCAAAACTAATTGGCCAAACAACTGATGAGCAGTTTCATGGCAAGGCGTGGTCTGTTTTTTGGTTAATTAAGGAGACGAAAGATCTGGAGTGTTTGCATTTATATTTTGTATGCAGGTGTTAGTGAGTGTACAGTCTGTGTTGCTTGATATCATTTGGTAAGAGCAAAAAAAATCCTGAAGTCTGAAAGCATTACAAAACTTAATCTGAGTAGGGTTTGGCAAAATATTTACGCCTACACTGAGGTCAGAGCAGTGTCTTAAATGTACAGTGGTGAAATAGAGCTGTATCCTTTTTTCTTAGCGGGGGATAAAACAACAGGGCAAAACAAGATTTCTGTCAACAAACACAATGCCAAGTATTTCCCAACAGATCACACGACATACAGGAGATAAAGAAATTACAGTTCATCTGGGGATGCTGCAGATGTTATAACAGACTTTATTGCAATATGTCCTAGCCGGAGGGAAAGTGAATGATCACTTTCTTATCCAAATACACCAGTGGTGGCATGTGTGGTCACATGTATTTCATACACGACATCATCCTAGGTTTTCTGCTTGTAACAATCATAAGCTTGTATTTTTAGGTGGCGCAGTGGTAGGTTTTTGCCTGCCATGCGGAAGCTGCGGGTTCAATTCCCACCCAAAGCCCAAACCCCAGCAACTAAATGCATGCCGGTCCCATGCCCGGATAAAATTGGAGGGTTGAGTCAGGAAGCGCATCCAATATAAAAACTGTGCCAAGCTGTGTGCGGACCGGCCAGTCCGTAAAGATTAACAGCAAAAACATTTGATGGATGTGTACTTTACATTATAGCTTCATGAAAATCCAGTCTGTTTTTTCTCGATTCATGTAGTCTTAAACTTAGATCTTTGAATAAACAGACATTTGCTCATAGTTCTAAACATTTATATGTTAATAATGTAGTGTATAATAATGTAGACTCATTGTCCACTTTAATAGGAACCCCTATAGTCCTGCTCATTTACAGTATGTAGGCACCCAATTGAAAATGGACAGATTGGTTTAAGCTGCCAGGGAGAACTCAAACTCAAATAATCACTCTTTACAACTGTGGTAAGCATAGAGCATCTTAGCATGAGCAAAACATTAAACCTTGAGGTAAGATCATTAATAGATATACGAATATCTATATCTACATGAATTTTGACTTGATTTCTCTTTGAAAGAAAGCAAAGGAGCTCATCTGGGCCTCTCAAGAGCCTGTAAAATGGGGGACAAGGGTTAACAGTATTCAAAACATTCTAGATTCATATGTGGGTTGGCTTATCTCTTGTTTTATTGGGGGCGAAAAAGACTCCAGCAATAATTGCAATCCATATCATAACTCTTTATGTCCATGAAATTCCCAGATATGCAGCGTAACCTAAGAGAAACAACCTAGTTAACTAAATGCTCAGATAAAACATAGACTTTCTAACAATTTCCAAACACTAATTAGATGGATATTTCTTAGCAGGGAAGTCTAATATAATAGGGATAATACGGCCATATTTTCTGGTTATAATAAGGACTCTGGCTGCTACACTCTGGACTAATTGGAGCTTGTTTATTCACCTACTGGAACATCCAGGCAGCAAAGAATTCTTCTAGTCCAACCTGGAAGTTGTTTTTCTTCATCGTGTATCAACATGATATTTAGATAGCTTAGAAATTTTCTCAGATAAAAAAAAGACTTTCACAGTAATATTATATACATGAACATCAAATTAAAGAAGAGAGTCAATAATCAGACAAAAGTGTTTTACTGATGCACATGATACAACCAAAAGTCTATCAAGTCTTACTAAATAATTAGAAATATTCATTTAAGGTATCTGTAGTCCTATTGAAAGTAGTTATGTTTTATGAAAATTAATTGGAAGGAATGCACTTAGCATCCGGTGTCCATTGTTTTCATGCATTCTTCAGTTTTTACTACATTGGTGGTAAGAATAGAAAAAATATTCATAATTGTTCCAATATTGTGATCTAGGGCTGGGCTCTTCAAAAGCAGTCCTCCATTCCTAGTGGGCCATCGTCCAAGTTCAGTGGGTGTGTTTAGGTGCTGGTGAATTACAAACTTTGCTGGACAAAAAAAAAATTGCATTCGGATCAAGTAAGCCAATTATTGCTTATACCTATGCTATTTCATTAGTGTGATGAGGCCTAAACACTGAGTCAAAGATTCTGGGAAGCATTTAATGGCACCAATTATTGCACGATTGGTATCGAGAGGTACAGTATTTCAAACAACTGGGTTAAACCTGGTTTTAACAGATAGTGAACTCTGACAGGATCTTAAATGTGCATCGAGAAAATCATAGCATCTAAACAACATGAGTATTTGATTTGTTTGCTAGCACTCACATTGGGAGCCTTAAATAATAAAAAACGAAATTTTACATTTTACAAATTTTACAAATACATAACAGCAACTATGTATTTGACTCGTGTGCCAGTATGAGGTCAGCTGCTGAGGGAGGGTTGATTTTGCCCTTTAGTTTCGACAGCTGACAAGGGTTAAGGTCAGATTGTTAATATGTGCTTATATAACATGTTTGTACATTTGATCCAGTATCGAGGCAAAGTATGTATGTTATGACGCATTTTTAATGAAATCAGGTAGTGATTAAAAATTAAATTAGAAATAGGGTAGTTTGATTATGTTTTCCAGATTTAAATCAAATGCCCATATTAAGTCAAGAGTGTGTTTCTTGTATCGAGAGGTGTCCATTATGTTTTCGATGAGCCATGTTAACTCGAAAGTAGATGCAAACACCTCTCTCAGACGTTCTTGTGGAGATCCACTTCATCATGGTTTGCAGTGACACACATACAGGACTCTTACTTGCTCTGATTAATCAAAGTCAAGGGTTGCTTTTCTCTCATCTCAATTAATTCTTGCATTGTTTGAAATTTGAAGCATGTGTACAAGCATACTACATGCTCATGATTTCATTTGCATTTTGATTCTCTGTTCCTGTTTTTGTCCCTAACAAGCACTCATTAACCACAGTGCAATGTTAATTAATAGTATATTTATATTGGCCTCTTTAAAAAGAGAACCCAAATGGCACACTGTTAATGGAAGAGACCATTCTAGAGCCCTCTCAACAAACACACACACAGATAAAGCATTGCAGTACAACATTTGGGTTTGACTGTGAGCTGTGTAACTACACTACAGTATTTTTGTATCTTGGGGTTTCATGGGAGTTTTCTTTTTTAATAACTGGAACTTCAAATCAAATCAAATGTACATTAGGACATAGTCCAGGTGAACCGAATCTTACCTTGTAGGTTTCTCAGTCATTCTGTTGTTTCTGTGCCTACATACATTAGTGAGAAAAGAGAGTGATTTTTATTTGTCACTTACTCAACTTTACACAATATGATTTGCAGTGTAATGCTTATTACGACCTAAAATGGAAAGCTTGGCTAGAGCGATTTCACTACAATGAAAAAACCTTGTACTAGAGAATTCAATTAAACTAAAGATATAATAAATAAATAATAATTAAAAAAAATTGGTTGGAATATACAAATTTATAAAAGTTACAAAATAAAATAGAATTTAAATAGATATACAGGGGAACTACCTTGGGAAACAAATTTAATCTGTTCTGGAGGCAAGTACTTAAATTAATTTCCCATAGGAAATAATGTAAACTTAGATATGTTCCAGCCACCCAAAAATATTACCAATATTACCAACTTCCAACACTATAATCACATTTTTGCATTTAAAAACAATCAACATTTAGAAAAGACATGTAAATGAAGTAAAATATTAAATAAATAGACATTAAACATCACTTAACCTTAATTTATGATTCCTCTTGGCACCGGCTACTTTAAAAACAAAACTAAAAGTGGCTCCCTTTTCTTCTTGCTACCGTGCTTGCTAACATTCTTGGCACCCGTGGCGCTATGTCTTTACTAATTCTTGCACAAAATGCAAAAAGGGCAAGGACGAGTTGCAGATGTGGTCGTGAGGTGTTGAGCAGCTGTGAGAACCTGAAGCTGTGTGTCGTGGAGAGACATGAAGCAGAGTCGTAGTCGAGGGATGAGAGTGAGAGTTCAAAGGGCTGTGTGATCCGTCAGCCAGGACGTCGAGCCAAAAACGTGAGGCAGAGCCGTAGTCAAGGAACAAGAGCAAGAGTTCAAAAGTCGCGTCATCCGTCAACAAAGGTATCAAGCCAAAAACACAAAGCAGAGCTGTAGTTGAGGAACGAAAGCGAGAGTTCAAAGCCGTTAAATCAGAGTGAAGCAACTAATCCAAATAATGAGACGAGAATCAGGAAAATGAGGAAACAAAGCGAGGTCGACAACTTGAAAACTATGAAACAAAACTCAAGAATATTGGGTGAAATAACACACAATAATCCGGCAACAAGATTATCATCCTTATATGCCGGAAGAAATCAGAACCGGATGAGAAACCTGTGTGTCCGGGTGCGTGTAAGGAGAGAAGACAGCGTGGGAAAACATGACCACGTGGTGAGAGGCATGACAGTGTGTGAAAGGAAATGCCAAGGGATGAAAGCAGACTTTGAACGTGGTGTGTGCTTGAGTTCATGACAGTACCTCCCCTCTAATGAACGCCTCCAGGCGTTGCACGGGGTGCATCGGGGTCCATGATCAGTGCTGGGTCAAGGATGAATTTGGTTGGAATCCAGCTTCTCTCCTCGGGTCTGTAGCCCTCCCAATCTACCAGATACTGGACCCCTCTGCCTCGGCGTCGAGCCTTTAGGAGTCTTCGGACTGTATAGCCCTCACCACCATCAATGATCCGGGGAGCAGGAAGACGGCAGGCGGGGGGACTTAGTGGGCAGTTTACAATACGTCATAGCTATGAAATGTGGAAGGTAGGGTTGATCCGTCGCATCGAAGATGAGAGTCGAACGGCACATGGGGTGATAACCTTGGACACAGTGAAGGGGCCGATAAAGCGAGATGTGAGTTTGCGTGAGAGCGTTCTCAGAGGGTTGTCCCTGGTAGCGAGCATGACACTCTCCCTACACGGTATCTGGAGGCCTTGTACGACCTGAATGCTTGCAGCAGGGATCGTCTAGCTCATAACCATGTCCGGTTGCAACGGCGGACGAAATGTTGGGCCGAGGGGACCTGTACCTCCTCCTCTTGAGTTGGGAACAGCGGTGGCTGGTAACCCAGACAGCACTGGAACGGAGAGAGCCCTGTGGAAGCGTATGGCAGGGAGTTGTGAGCGTACTCGACCCATGGGAGGAACTTACTCCAGGAGGTAGCATCATCATCATGCACCAGAGGATGCGACTTCCATTGCTTGTTTTTTTCGTTCTGTTTAGCCATTGGATTGGGGATGAAAGCCAGAAGACAGGCTAGGAGTGGCCCCGATGAGTTTACAAAAGGCCTTCCAGAGGTGAAGTGTGAGGTGAACTGAGGGCCTCGATCTGAAACTATGTCAGTGGGGAGACCGTGAAGATGGAAACCATGAAGGATCAGTTGCTCTGCTGTCTCCTTGGCAGAGGGAAGCTTGGTAAGCGGAACCAGGTGAACGGACTTGGAGAAACGGTCGACAGTGGTCATAATACAAGTGTTCCCATCTGACCCCCCACTGTCACAGTAGACCTGTTACAAAATCCAGCGAAATGCGAGACCAGGGATGGTGAGGTAAGGGTCTGAGGAGGCCAGCGGGGGCCGGTTGTCGTGTTTACAGCGGGTTTACACCTGGTTCCATGGCAGATGTTGCAGGCTGCCACAAAGCTGGAAACATCCCTCCCCAACGTGGGCCACCAGAAGTGCTGTTGAATGATGAAGCGGGTTCAGACAGAGCCTGGGTGACAAGACAATCTGGTTCCATGGCCCCATTCCAGGACCTGTGAGCGTAGACAGAGGGGAACAAAGAGGCGATCCGGGGGAACATTGCTTGGGCCGGGCTCCTGGGTCACTGCATCCTTAACTTTAGCCTCAATGTCCAGTTCCACGGCTGCTATTAGACAACGAAAGGGTAGGATAGTGTCGCATGGCATGGAGAAAAGAGAACTGATGTGAGAGAGCATCGGTCTTCGTGTTTTTGGAGCCTGGCCTGTAGGACAGGACAAATTTTGAACCTAGAGAAAAATAATGACTAACGAGCCTGTGGGGCATTGAGCCTCTTGGCACTCTGTAACTATTCAAGGTTTTTTTCATTGGTCCATACTAGAAACGGGAGCTCGGTCCCCTCCAACCAGTGTCTCCACTCCTCCAGAGCTAACTCGATGGCTAGTAGTTCTCGATCGCCCACGTCGTAGTTCCTCTCTGCGGGGGATAGAAAAATGAACAGGGATGCAGTTTGTTATCCTGTTAAGACCTCTGAGACAGGATCCCTCCAATGCCGGTGTTGAATGCATCAACCGACAGTGAAGGCGTTGAGCCAAAAACGCGAAGCCGAGCCGTAGTCGATGGACGAGAGTGAGAGGTTAAAGCTGTGTGATCTATCAGCGAGGGTGTCGAGCCAAAAACGCGAAGCAGAGCCATAGTCAAGGAACGAAAGCTGTTAAATCAGAGTGAAGCAACTAATCCAAATCGTGAGATGAGAATCGGGAAAACGAGGAAACAAAGCAAGGTCGACAACGTGAATACTATGGAACAAAACGCAAGAATGTTGGGGCTATAAAACACACAATAATCCGGCAACAATAAGCCGGAAGAAATCAGCGCCGGATGAGAAACCGGTGTGCAGGTGGGGCGGTCTGGGGCGTGTAAGGAGAGAAGACAGCGTGGGAAAACATGCCCACGTGGTGAGAGGCATCACAGTGACTTTTGTTTTTCTTTGTTTAGAATAGCCTCCACAATAGTGCCAAATGGAAAGCTAGTGCACTATTTAGGATGTAGAATCTCTTGTTCCATATACAAAGTAGTGCCCTTGTTCAGGGGTTCGATAGGGGTTTAGGATTCAGCCTTTTGTTAGAAACTAGTTAGCCCTGTAGCTTGCATTAGCCATAAACAAAGTGGTGAGGTGAGTCATGAACCTGTTAGCACGTTAGCAGTAATGAATGATCGAAACAACAGGACGGTTCAGAGGTCATTTGGAATGACTTCATAGCAATTACTAAAGAGTGTTTGAGTGATGTTTAAGATGACATAATATCAGTTGATGTGTTTTCTTGTTGAAAGGGCTAACATGAATGATTTTGACTTGGTCAACATTCACAAATAGTTTTCATATAAATATGTGATTTAAAGCTGCACTGTTCTCAGAGCTGTTGCAATAGGACAATAATTATAACTTTCTGACTAATCCGATTGATAATGAATAACAGATGAACTTTCTTTTTTTCCTAAAGTCACATTTTCTTGTGTTATAGTCTTTACTGCCATTTCTCGTAACTTGATTTAGGCCAGTTATGATACAGTACACTATAAACACACGAAATACTGACATTCCAAATAACTGTTTTCCTGTGGATAGAGCTCTGAACATAAAACATTTCTAAGATAAATGAATGGTTCAGAAGGGGTATGTGTGTGTGTGTGTGTGTGTGTGTGTGTGTGTGTGTGTGTGTGTGTGTGTGTGTGATTCCTGGCTTTTATAAACAGACACTGCAGCTTAAATCAAACAGACACAACATGAGGTGGCCCGGTTTGCTGTTCCCACGGCAACACTCAGCCAATATCGACCATAGAGCAGGGTTGCTATGGAGACTCGAAACACTGGATGCCCGAGGGTTTTGGGTGGCGGGGGTTCTATAAATCAGAGCCATCGAGAGACAAATAGAGCAGTGAAATTCAGAGAGAGGTGGGCTGGACAGAGAGATGAAGAAAAAGTGACAAAGCCAGAGAAAGATATTCTCTTTTACTGTGCTAATTCTCTCCCAGGTCACGGTTAATGATTCAGTTTCGTACATTCACACTGTGACCTGTAAAAGTAAAATGTAGGTTCTATGTTGTATGGTAGCACTTTTGCTACTTACTTTTTTGTCTGAGATGGGTATGTGTGTGTTGTGTGTCTGCTGTCTTTAATGGACAAAATGTTCCCACGTGTCGGTGTCTCTGTAATTTAGTTGTGATTCCGTAATGCAGCATTAAATCTCCTGATGTGATTTGCTGGTGCATGGAAGCAACTTTTGTGATGATGTCACTGCTTTAGTGGTTAACACTGTGACGAACACCTCATTGACCAATCAGATGGCGTGATGCGCTGACCATATATTAAATAAGACCTCAAGAGAGATTAATGCAATTACAGTGTCATAAAAAAGTTTGTTTACCTTTGGAAGCCCCTGTCACATGTACAATAACTAACTAAAAATTGATTGTGATGTTCATATCTGAGCTACTGTATATGGCACTGTAATTGCTGTAAACTTTACAAATGGTGTGAATGCCCCCATAGAGACTGAACACCAGCCATGGATGTTAATGACCAATTGGCTGATAAACAGTTTGGTTGCATATTAAAAAAAAAACAACCACAAAAACCTGGAGGAACCTATACTTAAAAGCTTTTGCCCAGTGATATTTTGCTCATCACTGGACACACAGATTCAGATGAAAAATACAGTTTTTGTACTGTATGTAGTGGAGCAATTCCATGCATAAATCAGCCTTACCATAGGAATAAAAAATGGGCATCATTCATTTGATTCTTACCAACCATACTGATATACTGGTACAGAGAATCAAAAACACAAAAAGGCAAAAATAACACACAGAAAACCACCGTGTTTTACTGTTCCTTTACTTTTTTCTTCACGGTATTTTGGGCAAATGGAATACAAGCCTTTGTGTTCTTTTTGGTCAGCAGCTTCGCCTTAGCACTCCCATGGATGCCATTTTTGCCCCAGTTTCTTTCTTATTCTTGAATCATGAACACTGACCTTAACTGAGGCAAGTGAGGCCCGCAGTTCTTTAGATGTTGTTCTGGGTTCTTTTATGAGCTTCTGGATGAGTCGTGGTTGGCTCTTGGGGGAATTTCGGTAGGCCGGCCAGTCCTGGTTCCATGGTTTCGTGGTTCCATGGTTCCATGGTTTCCATGGTTTCTCCATTTGTGGATAATGACTCTCACCATGCTTCGCTGGAGTCTCTAAGCCTTAGAAATGTTTTGGTAACACTTTCCAGTCTGATGCATGTCAATTACTTTCTAATCTGTTCTCTAAATTCTTCTAAATTTCTGTGAATCAAGTTGGGTTTTTTAGATCTTTTAGTTTGCTTCACTTTGTCAGACTTTGTTCAGGTTCTATTTAAGTGATTATATTGTTTATTCCAAAAATGAGAACCTTTTTAAAATGTACATTTTTTGAGTCCAGTGTATCAGTAACTTTATGCAGTTGTATAAAGTTCACAGAGTTTGTAGAAAACCTGTGCTCTCATAAGGTTTGTCCATTTAATGTCACATCTCTATAACACTGGCAAAATGCTGGATATTTTTAGCATGTAAATGATGGAATGCTGGAACTGTTCTGTAGCATTATATTTATAATTTTCCTTTACTGGAACTAGGTGTCCCAAACATGTTCCAGCATGACAATACCCCTGAGTAAAAAGTGAATCTATAAACACATGGTCTGGCAAAGTTCTAATGGAAGAATTGAATGGCCTGCACCTAGTGGAAGGGTTTCCTTCTCTGCCTGCTCTGTCTCAGTTTTTTCCTCATGTCATTTCAAGGAGTTTTCCTTGCCTCTGTTACCACTGGCCTGCGCAATAAGCTGGAACTAACTTGGATAATGGCAAGTTAAACAGAGTTAACTTATTTACTATTTATCCTTATATTGTGTTATATTGTGTTAGGGTCAAATTTGACCCGCTAACACAAAATATGTGGACTGCTTTATAACACATTACAAGTATAAATGTTGTGCATTTATATTCAATATATTACTGACAAAACTGCCTGCAATAGTTGTTTAATGGTAAAGTGATTCATGTTTAATGGTGAAGTCTTTTTTGCCTGTACTTAAGTAAGAAAATTTAATTTGTTTTTATTATTAGCTTTCTGTAGGTGTCTTTGCTGCCTTTTTTCTTTTTTCTTTTCTTTTTTTAGAGATTATCGTGTTTGTTGGGCACGATATATATACAGGTATGATGTCATGTTGGAAGTGGTGTAGGGTTGTTTTTCTGGAGTTGGGCTCAGACGCTCAGCCCCTTCCCAAGACATTTTGGACAATTTCATGCTCCCAAGAGGTAACAGTCCTGAAGAGTGACCCCTGCAGTTAATTTTACACTCTCAGCATACCAACAAAAAAGTTACCAAAAAAAAGAAAATCTCAATAACACTCGGTTCAGTAAACTGTTCAGCACCACTAAGATTAACTGGGCAATTCTGTTAATGGTCTTTTCCCAAAGGCTAAAGCCCCAGCCATGGATGTTAATGACCAATTGGCTGATAAACATTTTGGTATGCTACAACATTTTCTGCATAGCTGTTTTCAGTTTGGCTCCATATATATATACACACACACACAATGGGGTAAAAAAAATACTAAAAAAGTATATAGTTAGCCACCAATTGTGCAAGTTCTCCCAGTTAAAAAGATGAGAGAGGCCTGTAATTTTCATCATAGGTATACCTCAACTATGAGAGACAAAATAAAAAAAAATCCA
>JAQMYL010000018.1:11200348-11213351 GCA_030014365.1 Clarias pachynema
TATGTCTTATGGTGTTGACTCTTTTAGTGTTCATACAAATATTTACACATTAAGTTTACTGAAAGTAAAAACAGTTGCAAGTCAGAGGACGTTTCTTTTTTTGCTGAGTATATATATATATATTTAGGGCCCAAGCACTAATCAATCAAACACATCAGCGCGATGACAGCATGATTATGAGGTCATCGCCAACGCCATAGTGCAGTTTTAATAGTGCTGATGTCATAAATGTGCGAGGGCCCTCTTGTTCTTCTAGGGCCCAAGCACTATAGGGTGCACAGGACCCTCTTGTTTTTCTAAGGATTTTTTTTCACCACCTGGGTCAAAAACTCATGAAAATTGACATGTTGGGATCTGCTGCCATTAGAATGCCTGAGAGTCTGAGGCTCTTGGGGCCCTCACAACAGACTTTGCTGCATAGCTCACACACACTTGCACGTTTGCATGTGAAGCCTGGTACACATCTAGAGCTCATTGAGCTGAACAACTTTGTTATGGGCTTAACGCAACAGGAAGTCAATTTTTTTGTGTCGTTTGCCAAAACTCACCTGAATGATTTTGATATACTCCTCCTAGGGAATTTATACGATCGGCACCAAACCGGGCCTGTGTGATCTACAGTATAGATAGCGAGGATCTAAAATTGTAGAGGGATTTTTGATATCTCAAACAGGTCAGCCATGACGATGCCTTAAACCTATGCCGAAAAGTGGTTAATAATTTTCTGTGAGACATTATATTGGGTGACATCCGTTCATACACACTTGCACATATAGACGTCAAACTCTGTACACTACTGGATCTCATTGAGCTGAACAATATTCACTATGCATGTCATGGGCTTAGCTCAACATAAGGTCAAATATTTTGGATCATTTCCAAAATGCACATTTACTGTATGAAATCAGCACTAATAAATACACACAATGCACATCCTACACACTACACATCCTACACACATATAGACATTCAGACAACAGGGAAAACCTGGGTAACAAGAAACACTTGCCTGTCACATTTTCCAATATTTATCAACATTTGAAAAAGGCTTCGTTAAAACAGAAGGTGCCATGTTTAAAGTTTAACACACCCAGATGTATATGAGGGGTGTTCAAGTCAAACCGGGACTTGTGATAAAAAATTCCCCATGTAAGTCATAAAACCAATTGACATTTACAGAAAAAACAAAAGTCCCAGTTTGATTTGAATGACCCTTGTGCATGCATTCTGATCTGTCATCTCATATTTATCTTCTGATCTCAATCCTACCACAATGTACAACAAAAACATTAGCCTTGCCATTGCAGTTCCTTTCGAGGAGACTGTTGAAACATCTAGTGTTGTGGTAATTAGGTTAGATGATACAGATGTTTGTTGCAGTTTAAGGAAGCAGTGGTCTTGTGGGGTTTCATGCAGAATAGTTATTCTCACTGTTCCAGTCAGATGCAGCCTTTACACTTTTAACTATTTTATGGAGGAGTTGGAGGTCAAAGTGTTTATTTCTTTAGTTCTCTGGGTAATTACATTGACCTTGAGTATGATGATCTATTATAAATACAAAAAATGATTAATCACAGATGTTTCACTTGTGGTTTAGAGAACTCCTTTTCCCATTTCCATTTCACAGCAAAGGCTCCCAAGGCAGACATAGAATATCTACTGACCTAAAAAAAGAAAAATACCCATCGACTTTATAACCATACAGGAACATTTTGGACTTTATTTTAATTGGAATCCAGGTTTGGACAGCTGGCATTCTTTTTTTGCCAGAGGATGACTTGTTCTGTTTCAGTCTAATGGTATTTTACACCTTTTTTATCTTTCTATTACATACACTTGTCATTCCTGTCCTCATCCAATGTCTTGTGTGTCCCTTATGGGAGATGCTTAGATGATTCATAGCTTATTGTCGCATGACAAACAACCAACTATGAATTTATCTCAAGCTGATTGAGTGTGATTTTCATTCACCATTTGCAAATGTGCTAATGCCTCATTCTGTATGGATTATGTAGTTGAATGAAATGGTGGTATAGTTTTCTTGTGAAGATTGTCATTTTTTTCTGCCTGGCTGCCTTTCTGTGTATCTACTATATATAGTATAATAGTTATAAAAGTATAGTTAGGTAGATGTTTATATATATTTCTGATTGCCCTTTTTTTTACAGATCAGTCGCGTCCTGAAGCCTGGAGGTCGTTTTGTGTCGGTGACCTTTGCGCAGCCACACTTCCGGAAGAACCTGTATGCTCGTACTGAGTACGGCTGGTCCATCAACCACTATCACTACGGCGACAGCTTCCACTACTTTCTTTACGTCCTTACCAAGGGGGAGGCGCTTAGTCCAGAAGATGCTGCAATAGAGAGGAGAGTGCGTTCCCAGAAAGAGGACCCACCCACTGTGGTCACATTTCAGGAAGCTGAAAATGAGGATTTCCTCAGTAACATTGGACTGTAAAAGCCAGCAGCACCTTTTGGAAGCCCACCAAACCAAACAAAGACCTGGGCGTTCCTAAAAGTTCATTTGTTTTAAATGTTTTATTAGGGATTTATTTTGGTAATGTTACATGAGATATCATAGAATGTTTTATTTTTATCTTAGAAAATCGACTAATGTGATTTCATATTTATACAAATGCAGTATATAATGTGAAATATTAATAGCTTTTGATAAGAAGTTGAGACATAATTTTCTGGTAATCATAATATTTTATGGAATTTTAATGAACATCCCCCTAACTTTTAGTAAAATAATGTTATTGTCACATGCGTGCTTTTAAAAAAAATATATAATCTGAGTAAAGTATAATCTGACTTTTAATTCTCTTTCCCTCTATCCTCCTCAGTTGTCTGATTTTCTTTTTCATCTTTCCTCCAGTCTGTCCTAATTCCCTACATACTGTGTTGTGGATATAAAAGAAGCTGAACTAATTTGACATTTCCATTCACACAGAGACGGCGCTGTCATAGATTAATCACCGAACAGCAAACTCTTTCATTTGTTTTCTGAAGAAACACTGTGAGTGTGTGTGTGTGTGTGTGTGTGTGTGTGTGTGTGTGTGCAGACACATCCTGTTGTAAATGAGGTTTAAATATTGTACTGGCCACCAGGACTTGGCTTCAGTCATTAATAAACCAGAAATCATTTATTTTTAATTTTGCTCTGAAATCTAATTACTAGCTATTTTTAAAGGTGCCCACATTTCAGAGCTTCCTGTCCTGATGTACTGCAGATTGGAGCAGGATTGTTGAATTTAAACTCATCTTTCAATTGAAGAGATGACACTTTTAATGGACTTTTAATGTGTTTTCATGATACAAACTCATGTAGAGGAACTCCAGTGTTATATACAGTACAGAGTATTTTGGCAAAATTGAAACCGGTTTATTCAGGTGACTTTTTGAATTGCATCACGTTAGGGATGGTTTGTAATCTTTAAATCTTTTATAGACTAGTTTTTGCAGATTTTGTAATGTGAAATGTTAAATGTCGTTTTTCTTTGAATGTTAGTTTACAGTTTATTGTTTTTATTACAGTGTAAAAGCTATAATCATTACTATACGATTATATTTTGAACATGGCCCTATTTCCCCTTTAACCTTCCCAGTGTGGAGGAGTATCTCAGTTGGTCCTAAATTAGCCACATGTTTTCTGTGGCCTAAATTGTACCTAAGCATTTGAGTAATTAACCAGGTTCTACTATAACAAAGTTCATTTGTTAGTTAAAAATAGTACTGAACTGGATGTTGCCACAATGCTATGATTTTCTAACAAATGCTATTGATTTGCCTCATCAATGTTTTAGCGGTGCCAAGCAGGCCAGCAGTCAGAGTTGCTTGATGGTTCATTAAGCTGCATAAAGGTCTTTTCATCTTCTGTACAACAGCATTGAGCTATGGCGGAGTATCAGGTGAGCTGCAGGTATTATGTATCAGCTGATCCTGTTAGTTTCTCTACTAACTCACCTGGCTGCTTCGGTGCTTTGAATTAGGGGTTGGAGGTGGGACATGATGTAGGAAAGCTGATATGAGGGTCAGAGAGAGAATTATTGTGAGTGCTGAGATGTGCATTCTCGAGTTACGGCCAGCCACAGTACAAGTTTTGTGTACCGGCTTCCTGATCCTGACAGCACATGTGAAGGACTTCACACATGCTGATGAGTACAAAACACAAATTTGATGATTATTTTGTATGGTTTTCCAGTTGCAATATTTTTGTACCTTTTGTATAAAGAGTAATAATGCAATTAAATGAAAAAAAGATTTTAAAGCTTAAATTTTAAAATGAGGTTAGACAAGCCGTTTGTCTCTGTAGCAACCTTCATAAAATGTTTAAACTTAACTCTTTGTCTTACTGTTAAGAAAAATGTCTCAATGTTTAAATACCTGCTAGTTTGGCTAAGGATTTGTACTGTATATGTTCAGTACTGAAATAATCAATTCAGTTTATTCAATTCAATTATGACTCAACTTAGTGCTTTTTTCTCTTGTAATTCTTGTGTATGTGTATGTTAATAATTCAGTCAGTCATGTAACAATTAAAAACAATTTCATTATGTTATTAGTGACATGTTATTCTTTTTTTCATTTCATATGAACAAGTAGGTTGAACAACCACTATTTGTGCAAAAGTCTTGAGCTGTCCCTCATTTCTTCATATTTTGTTTCCAAAGAGCCAGACGTTCTTGTATTTCATTGTAGTCTTAGAGAATAGGTCTCCAGGCTTCCTGAAGGACTTTTTGGCTCTCATTTTGGCAAGTTTTTGGTTCTCATTTTCAAAAAAAACTTAAAGCATGGCCACTAAGAAACAGGTTCAGATGATGACAGATGATCAACCCTAGGTGATTAGTATCCTGGTGATGCTGAATGGTTGGAACAGACGAGTGGGGAAATGAGGTTGCTGCTGTGGTTGTTACGTAAATAACCATTTAAAAAAAAATCTATCTTTAGTCACTTTGCAACCTGTCACAGTAAACCATTTGTTTCCATTTACTTAACCTACATAATTTAATTTCATTTAATATGAAGAAAAGAGGGATGGCTCAAGAGTTTTTCACAGTACTATATCATAATTTGATGCTGTTTTACTTTATTGAATGCTTCCCATGACATGAATCCCACTGCCTTCCACACTATCCACATTGTCTGAAGCACAGTCTGGCTGCTGATGGAAAAAATAAAATTCAGGTTGATTAAAATGTATTATGTCGGTATGAGTGTATTAGATGATGCACCATTGATTTTTTATTTACCAGTCTCTATGTTAAACATTATTACCTTGTTAATGCATCTTATAGGTGTACCATTATAGCTCTTCATCTTTTTCTATTCACAGTGTTAATCATCATCTAGCACTTCATCAGTGACAGTTTCTCAATCTGTATCTCTTTGGAACGCAAACTCAACCCTGTAGTGACATGGATGTGTTGTCTACAATATGGTTTAAGATGGTCTTTGCAGTGACTTTGCTTTATAAGAAAGCCTAAGTATACTGTACCCTAAGAAACATTAAGCCTACAAACAACCCAAAAAGTCCAGGATTATTCCCACCATTTATTAATTCACCAAGTACAGTGAAAATGGCATCATACTATACAATGATTCATTCTCAGAATGTGATTACATTTTTGTTGCTTTTTTGCTTCATAAAACAATGCCAGTTGTTGAAAAGTTGGTTTCATGCACAACAAACCAAAATTTTTTTTTTTAAGATAAGAATGGTACAAAATAAACAACAAAACGCATAGATATAATGCTCAGAAACTCATCAAATAACACTGTTATTTGAGGATAGTCGTAAACAGTGCAGCAGAGTCTAAAGTCGCCATTTTCTAATGAATTAATCAATGAAGCTCATGTCACAGTATACAATTTCTTAGTTATAGTAGTAACATTGATTTGTGCAAATAAACCCCGAAACACATTCGGCGTTTCCCTTTGAAGGGAGAGAAAGAAGGACAGAAAGAAGTCCCGTGTCTAATAATAAATGACTTTACAACCCTCTCAGGTGTGCAGTCTTCTCATCCCTTTTCAAGATACAAATAATCGTGTTGAATTGTAAGATTTTAAGACAAAATAGCAGAGGCTATATATATATAATATATACTAAGATGAAGAAAAAAATACAAAACTGACTTCGTTAAAAAGAAACATGCCATGAGTGATACTGTATTCATATCCTTGTGGAAAGATTTGTGCATGGACGTTAACCTGAATCGAGTGTTGTCCGCATCTCTTTTCCACCCTGTGCTGGTTGAGTGCAATGACAAAGGTTCAAAATATACTTTGGATGCTTGTCTGGTATTACAGTATTTAAACACCACAACAACCTGTACGGTTACTTAGTTAACCTGAAGATTTTTTTTTTTTTAATGTATATGTAAAAGTAGGCTTGTTATAGATTCATACATGATGTTAGCTTTATATGTTATCTGTTTACAATGTAGTCAGAGGGAAGGTCAAAGCTGTAGCACTTGCCACCCTTTAAATAAATTGACACACCAATTCTGACCTCAAATTACAGAAAAATCTCTCGTCCTTACTTAGTTTTTTTCCCCCCTTCTGCAGCCATTTCATTACATGGATATTGACTTTGCACCAAAAACATTTGAACCATTTTTCTGTAGCTACATAACTGAGTGGTGCCACCCCATAGTGTGCTCTTGCCCCCCTTCAACACCCCCTCCCTCCTCATCCTCCACACCATGTTGACAAACCTGGACATAAGACTCCATGCAGCTCCACCGACACTGACAGTGCTGGACTGAGGAAATCATGCGCTACGTTGATTTTTCTGCAGTAATGTGAACACGGCATGAAAGGTATGACGTCAACTGCATTGGCACCGAAGGCAAAAGTTCATGCAAAGAGGTGGAGAAACAAAACTCAAATTCTTTTTTATACAACGCCGTTTATCTTTTTAAAAGATAAAAATAACTTGCAGAGGTTTAATTACACGTGGGCCATTTTCTTCTAGGCTATTATATATGTATATATTATTCATGTCGGGTCTGTTTGACGGCGTGGATTGAACGCCCGACCCATCACCATGAAAACACTTAATCTTATCAACACGGATTGTCTACGAAAGCTATACACTGAAACCCCCAGCAGTCATTTTATATCAGTCGATTAAATACAGATATTAACATCGCACCATTTTACTGCTTCTTGTTATTCTCAAATGTCTCAAGTGTGTGTGTGTGTGTGTGTGTGTGTGTTAGACTCTATACATCTCTACTAGCAGCTGGAATGCACTCTACACGGGGAGCAGGTGCTGTCTCAGTTCACACCCGAGGCTTTTCAGGTTTCTGAAGCGCGTACAGGCTTAAAGGACGAGTTAGAGATACTGTACAGGTATAATAAAGAGGATGGAGCTCGAGATGTGCTTTGTCCTGCGCTCGAAGGTCAACGCGTATACAGCGCATTGTGGAAGAAAATGAAGTAATGGCATGTCCGTCCCCCGGGGCAGGTGCAGGGGCAGCAGGGGGCAGCAGCAGCAGCAGCGGGGGCAAGAGGTCGCTAATGGAGCCACATGAGAACCCGCGGCGGCGATGACTTTCTGCGCAGCTATGCTTTTATGTGTTTATTTTTTTTTTTTTATATATATAAATCGGCTAGAATGTCTGCCGGGTGCCGACTGAATCTCGTTGTCGCCACATCTCTCTCTCTCTCTCTCTCTCAAGTTGACTCTTGTGTCGCCTTTTCGGCAGCGCGTCGTGTCTCTCCGTCCTCCCTCATCCACACACAGCCGACCTCTGCTTTAAACCGGTGATGTTTTAAAATTGAAATGTCTGCGAGGCGCCGCTGGAGCTTTAGACGCCCGGTGACGCTTTGTCCGTCATTCCCTTCAGGACCTCGTCTATTCGGTCGTCCTCGATGACCACTGTGAGGAAAAATAATGACATGGAGATTAATATCGGTATTGCTGCTACGCAGTCAGGTTTATGGTGTTCATGGTGCAAGAAAAATAACCTTAAAAAAAAAAAAAAAAAAAAAAGCTCTCTTCTGCTTGATTTCCTTTTAGCCTTGATTAATGCCAATTTCACTGATAGTTGCAAAACTCACGTTTCAGAAAGAAAACGTCTTTTTATTATTTTGGATAAAGCAGGTGTACAGGTTGCATGTCCAGAGATTTTGTTTTGAAAACATACATTGGTCTAAATGTTGTCCTGCACTAATGCACACAAAGAACTTCACTTATGTATATAAAATCTGTTTCTCACCTCTCTTTGCTCTGCCTATCTGCCCGAGTTTTGGGGGTCTTTTCGCCTGCGACGCTCCGAAAAACGAGCTCGTGTCTTGCAGCCCGCAGCTGAAGGACATCTGGCTGACGTCGTTGTCCGCTCCGTAGCCGCTCATCTTCCCCTCTGTGTACGGCAGAACCTCGGACATGATGGCACAGACGTTCGAGCTTGAATACCAGGCGACAGAGACACAAGCGATCCCGGGTCCAGTGATATCACCAAATCCTCGGAATATCCGCGAGACAGCGCACGGGTTCTAGTCGGGAGCGCGCGAAAGCCAAGTCAGTGCGTCCTGGAGAGGAACAGCTGGATGAAGAGCGCTGAGTGTGTGAGCGGTGTGTGTTTGTGTGTCTGCTGTAGGATGGGGGAGATCCCGCGATCATAAAGGAAACCCAGGCGGAACAATGAAGTCATACGACCAGGTTTTAACTGTGTATGTGTGTGTGTGTGAGAGAGAGAGAGATAGAGAGAGAGAGAGATGAACAAGTTTGACCCCTTCAGGCGAAGCGAGAAAATACAGCAAGAAGATGAGTATTACTGTACTGTACTCACTCACTCACTGTGATGAAAAGAGATTACGGGATTAAACGTCACGATGCGCCTTTACGCACATTCCCATGTCAAACCCTTTTCGAATATAGTTTAATAATCAATTAAAATGACATGTTACTGTTCCACTCATAACAATGATGGAAAAGGAGCCACGACATGGGTTGTGATTAGTTAGAAGAACTCTGTCTCATGTACTGTATGGTTGGTAAGATCTTTACTGAGCATGAAATGTGAGACAATCATATACAGCACAATGGCAGGAATGAAACTGTAACGATCATTTAGCACATTTCATTTAGCACCATGAATGTTGTATTGAATATTTATTCATCACTAGCGTTAGCACCTGTGGGGAAAGTTTTTTATTATTTATTTTTTTTAAATAATTAAATGGTTAAAGCTAAATAAGCTTTATTGTATTCAGTGATATTATTATTACAGGTTGAAGCCCATGTATATTTATGCCTGTCTTTCTGTACGGCAGAAGTCTCTATTACTACAAAGAAATACAATTTTGTAAGGTTATTTTGCAATCTTAAGCCTTGTTTGTGCTTCTTTCTTCATCAGCCAAAAACATTCACTGTTTGGAAATCGAAGAATGAATTACAGACGAGAAATCTAGAAAAAAAAAGTAAATCAGTCTTAAAATGATTAAAATTAAACGCATTAAAATTCACTTATACCACTTATTTTAGATATATATATTAACTAATCCCAATAGAAATATTCAGTTTAGCTTTTCTAATTACTGTAATATGTATTGGTGCAGGTGTTTGCAGCTTTCTACAGTAAGTACTGCAAAAGTTTCATTAAATTCTGTCCAGCCAGTTTAAAGTGATGCTTTGGCATAATCTGACACATAAGTGCTCATAACTTTACTTTTACTTAACATTTTGATTTCATTTATGGTGCAGGTTTAACTTTAGGCAAATACTTAACTACTGCCAAAGTTTCATTAAATTCTGTCCAGGCAATTTTGTGGGATGCTATGACATACGCTGGTTGGACAGATATACTGTACAGACATACAGACAAACTTTTCTGAGACAGTTATTAATCTACATTATAATGATATGATTGTAACCCTTGATTATGCCATGGAAACAGCAATGTTTTAAAATAATATAGCAAAAATGCTTTATAGATTACAATAGACAGTTGTATCAGTAACCACAGTAACCATATAATAATATTTATTTATCAGATTTACTTCAGTTTGTTGCATTCTAGAAACATCAGAAACATTTATCAGACATGATGTAGGAATCATTTATAAAACTTTATGATTTCTGTTTATAATGTTGAAGAACAATCTTTAAAAAATGATGGAAATATGTACATGCAATGCACTTCTATCTGTTTTACATGAGCAGGGTTCTGCTGTACTTCTGTCTGTGTATTAAAGGTGGATACTAAATACCCTGTCTGGGTAGAAAAAGCTATTTGCATTTAAATAAGTCAATATTTAAGAGTCTTTAATTGGACACTTACTGCAGTGATTAAAACGTTTCAGCTAGCAATTTTAAATAGAAATAGTCAAATTATTTTACCCTAAAAAATGCAGTAAGTATAGCTTCTATTTTCATGAGCAACCATATCAGACATATCATGTGGCCATTGAAAATATGTTACTTTGTTTAAGAAGAGCAAGATTATTGGCCTGCATCAAGCAAACATCTAAGGAATCTTAGTCCAGATAACCCCTGCTCTAGAGCGAAGGGCAGGTCAGGGTAAGAAGGTAAGCGTCTAAAACAGTGCACCCATCGTACATAGTGCCCACTGTGTATATGTGCTGGAGAAGACTTTATCGAGTGGTTCGATTTTCCAGTCATCAATACTCTCAGGCAAAACATGATGGAAATCTGGATGGAAATAAATGTTGTGACACTGCATAAGTTTGTCGAAAGGCCTTAGCGAATACACAAAGTAATCAATGCTTTTGTTTTTCCTCAGGCAGTATAAGTATGTGGGAGACCTATAATGTATTATGACTTATATATCTCCTCAGAGAGGAGACAGGATACGTTTGTTCATAATGTCTGACAACATAGCAAGACCATTTCAGATGGACCATCTCTAAAAGGAACTTTCTGAATCTAAAATCAGTTTATATCTATCCTTGACTTGTACAACATCAGGTCAGCTGAAGGTTCAAAGTGGAAGAGCTCTCATGTTCAATTAGACATAGGTGCTTGACCTTTGAGTTAAAAAATTTGACCTTCGACTTTAGCATATGTTCTGGTCAACGGTCACTGTAGCCGTCACAATAAATAATTTTTAAAAAATGTACATGACTTAAATCATTGAATTATTGCAAAAATAAAGCAAATCAAACCTTTGCTTTTTTCCTTGAAGTTTTACTTATTTATTTCATGCAAAAGAGGTTAAACAAAGTATGTAAATCTAAACACTGTAAAAAGTAAACAGCATAAACTGATGTATCTAAACTTTGTTTCTAAACTGATCTGAAGGTAAAAAAAAACGTGTGCAACATGGCAGTACATGGCAACTCATTGACTGCTTCTTTGCCAGCTTGCAAAGTAGCCCAGTTGCTTCCATAAAATATAACTTTTTGATAAATGATAGTAAATTTAACCCAATTAGCCAGGTAAAATAAATTGTCGGTTTTTGCCACAAATTTTAGTAAACAGATTAGTACCTAATTAGAACCTTTTTATTCAAGTCATTTTACTTGTCCATTTTTACTTGTCAGCATGGCTGCACAGATAAGTGGACATAATTTACTGAATTGTTTCTTTAAATCACAAGATTTGTGCAGGACAAACACTCATAAACTACACAGCCCGGATAATAAAAGTTTATTTAAATAAGCAAATATTCTTTCATTGGATAATTACTGAATTAATTAATATGGTTTAGCTGGCAACAAGTTATTTACAGTATCTATTTCCTAACTAACCATGTCAGACATATCCTGTGGTCATGGCAAAGATGTTATTCTGTTTCAGAAGGATCAAATTATCGGCCTGCACCAAGAAAAGAAAAAACCTAAGAAAATTGCTAAAATTACTTACATTAAGTTAAGAACTGTAAAACACGTTATCAAAACCTGAAAGGATAGTGGTGGACCATCATCACAGAGGAAACATCATGAATGAGCATGATGGGAGATCACTTCAATGCTTAGTGGAATCAAATAATAAAAAAACAACAGTAAAACTCATGTCTATTTTGAATTTTGAAAGTAAGAGCATTAACACACACAATACAAAGAGAACTCAAGGGATTGGAACTAAACTTCTGTGTAGCCTTAAGAAAACCACTTATCATTGAGAAAAATTTAAAAGAAGGCTTCTGTTTGTTAGCATAAAGAATGTACTGAGGAGCATTGAAAAAGTTCATGTGGTCTGATGAGTCCAGATAACCCAATCCCAGAGTGATGTGCGTATCAAGAAGAGAGGCAGATGAAGTGATGTACCCATCATGCCTAGTGTCTACTGTACAAGGGTAATGTTGGGAGTGTTATGATCTTGAGTTCCTTCTGTTGGTCAGGTCTAGATTCTGTAACATTATGTGGACAAAAAATTAGGTCGGCTGACAACCTGAATATATTGAATGACCAGTTTTTTGGAAACAATGGAATTTTTTCCCCCTGATGGCATGGACATACAGTGGAACTTCGGATTGCGAGTAACATGGTTTGTGAGTGTTCCCGCAAGACGAGCTTTTTTGACTTTATTAAAAAACATTAGCTCGTCTTGCTTGTTGGTTACGAGTATCATGTAGCACGCATGCGCTTCTTGTTTTGACGCAGTGTCACGTGATCACAGCTGAGCCAATAGTTTTTCTCTCACACACACTGTGGAATTGTGGGTAATCATCTCCCCTGCTCAGTCTTAATCTCTCAATGGTATAATCAACATCCGTGCACGCATGTACTGTTTACTATAACACTGTGACCACCTGTGAGCATGTAAAACACTTTTATTTTGTGTTTGTATGTGTGTGTGAAAGTCGTCCTTTCACGCGCGCATATAAAGCAAAAGCAAGTGTCATTAGAGAGGTTAAAAATCCATTTTCTCTCTCTCTGTCAGACTGCACTGATTCCATTAGTGTGTGTGTGCACGTCATTAGACAGTGTGCCGCTTCCCTTCTCTCGCCTTCACAGAAAACACTGCTCTGTTGCGATTCTTTTCAAAGGTAAAGTGCAGGTTAATTTGTTTTATTTTTACTTTACAGCAGTGAT
>JAQMYL010000018.1:11215720-11226163 GCA_030014365.1 Clarias pachynema
CCCCCCCATGGACCCAGCCTCGTGCCCTAAGTCTTCTAAAATAGGCTCCAGGCCCCTCGCAATCCTGTCCACAGGATTAAGCGGTATAGATGATGAGTGAGTGAGTGAGTGAGTGCACCTTACCCCCACAGTTTACATGTCTTTAAACCTATCCAGATAAATAACTGATTCCCACAATTTAATAACTTGTTTCCCCACAAGATAAATATCTTATGTGCACGAGATAACTTAAATAAAACTCTCACAAGGAATAAATACAGTTATATATTTTTAAAAATCCCCTCACAGCTTTTGGGATTTTAGTGGCTTTTGAGACTATTCTATTCAGTGGAAAATTCTGTTTCGTCTATACTGCTTTATCCTGTATATAGGGTCACAGGGAACCGGAACCTGGAAGTGCAAGTGCTACCCACTAAGCCACCTTGGTGCCTTGTCCTTGTCCAACACCTGATCCTTGAAACCTAACAGGTAACTTGCAAAAGAATCTAAGCTGTCTGAGGGAACTGTACACACAATCATTCACAAACACCAAAGTGCACACTAAAGCAACTTGGCTGAGAGTTATTGCCACATCTCCTGTACAGTCCTGACCTTGCCATTAAAAGTAGTTCCTGGGAGGCAACTGTGTCAGAGAAGCAGGTAGCCTGAAAAAACTTTCTACCTTGATGGTATCCAGGCATTAGTGAAACGCTGGGATAAGTGCATTAGTCCCAATTTTAATTGGATGGCCTTTATATTTTATCATAATATAATATGCATACCTACTGTATATTGCACAATATTTTAGTCTGCATAAACTGTGTTAAATATAAGCACATATATTTAACACAGTTTTTTATCAATAAACATACTTTTAGTACGCAATGTTCCTGCACCTTATTCAGTATCTAAACGCCATTACATTTCTGTTCATATCCCACACATAATCTCAAACTCTCTTTAACACATATGATACTAGCCCCAGACTCTGGAAGGCCAGAATCTCATCTGAGCCTAAGATATAGACGCTCTCTCCCTCTCTCTCTTGTTCAGTAATGCAAGCTGAGTTCTGGTGATTCATTCTTTTTTTTTAAAGCTGTTTGATGACCTTGAACAGTTTAAGCTCTTAAAGTCATAATTTAATCATGTTTTGGTTTGAGATGTTCCTATACAAAAAAAAAACTTTTACTCAGTGTTTCCAAAGTGGAGTGCCCACTTGTATTCAGCTCCAACTGCATAAATCAAATGTGATCTAACTACAATACATTTAGAGAATGATACTTCACTTTGTGTGTGGTGTCAATCCCTCTGAGCACTCTCACTCTAAAAAGCAAACGAGCTAGATCTCTACTGCAAACCTTTTACACAGAGAGTTTCTTTGGTTGTTGTTTTTTTTATTGTTTTGTGGTAAGGATATACCCTTTCACAGGATGTAAGATGATAATAAATGTAGACTGCATCACCGACATGTATCAAGACAACATTGAAATTGGATTTCAATAAAATTCAGACTGCTTTTGTAATGGTTACCAAGTTATAACATCTTTACTTCTTAAAATTTTCTCATGTTTGACATATTTAAAAACAAAATGAAGACATATTAAGACAATAGAATGCAACAATCTAATAATACAAGGACATGCACAACACTAAAAGTTTCATTCTTTATCATGGTACAAGTAATGTTCTTTCATTCTTACCTACCATCATAAAGTACCCAGTGTCTGGACAACCAGAACCATCTTTCACCCTAGAGTCATGTGTTGAATTATTAAAACTGAAAAGTTCACGTTATGATTAAATAAAAAATAAAATAAAAACTACTGCAGGCCATTAAGATACAAGGTTGCATAACTAGTAGAAATAAAAAAAGAGTGAATTTGCATCTTGTAAAAGTATTTAACCATCCAGAACCTTTTTTTTTAGGCAGCACCCAAGGTTATGCTGAATAAAACACTTAAACAGAATATTACAAACCGCAATAATATCCAGTGCTCTAGTATGCTAAGTGGATGCCGCAAACATAATAATTAAAGAATAATGTGTTCACACTGACCTTCTTCATGGGCACTTTGATTATATTATACATAGAATGGCCATAAACTAGCTACTACTTCAAATAGTAATTACTATTTGAAGTAGTTGCTAGTTTATGGCCATCCTAATTCAGTAATCTTACTAATGTTTGTGTCTCATTATAAAATTAGACTGGCTTCTCTCTCCCCCTTTCCTAAAACAATATCTCACAGTGTGGGAGGAATAATCAAGGTTTAATTTCTTAATTAAAATGCCAACAGAATTGGCAAGAGTGCACTGAACAGAAAATAATTCAGTGCTGATTCTGTCTAAAAATCAGCTATTATATCAGCATGACCACTTTTGTTTCCATGTCAACGAATCACAATATGTTGGGGGTTTAAATACTTTTGCAAGGCACTATGTTGAGGTTCATTTTAAAGGCTTATATAAACAGGCTGCATGAACATTTTCATTTGTCATAAATTTGCCTTCTGTTTAAACAGACAACCAGAGGCTATTAGTCTTTCCTGAGAGAAACAGAAAACAATTTTCACTCTACTGCTCCATTCAGCGGGTAAGAAGAGGCCAGGTTACACTGAGACCAGTCAGCAACACCAAAAAGCCACAACACACATGTACACCAACAGGTGACCTGAGAAGGTAGGATGGAAATTGCACCAGACTGTAGCCATAAAAGCAGGATGATGGTTCATGTCTTTAGACAGCATCACTCCTTGTCAGTATCTTTGGGCTTGGACTCTGGATCCGGTTGGCTCGCTTCCTCTCGCTTTGGCTTTAACATATTCTTACTGATGGACAAGAGGTCATGCAGCTCCTTGTTTTCAATCTGAAGTAAATGGAGCAAATTTCATTTGAATAAGTGGGAACAGACAGAACTATGATAAAAACTGACAAAAAAAAAAAAAAGGCATTTCCACTGCATTTTAGAAAATTTCAGAAACCAGCTGCAATTTTTCTTCACAACTAATGATTCTTTTGAGGATCAGGAATTTGTGGGACATTAAACATGACTCATGGGTACAAACTCACAACTATTACAGTTTTGAAAAAAAAAAAAAATTCAGGTACATATCACAATGCTTTTGTTTGGCAATTCATGTATCGGCATATATTTAGATATATTCGTTTGGGTAGTAAAATGTTGCTGTTCCTCTATAATCCTGCTGGTGGCAAGCTCTAAACTATCACAGCAAGTTTGTTTAGAATTGTAACAAAATCTAATGAGGGGGGGAAAAGAAGAAAAAGAAAAACGTTGACTCAGGATTCCTTTTTTTTTATCGTAATACTAAAATAAATAGCATATTTATTTAGGTTTATTTATTTATTTATTTAAAATAAATTAATAAACAGATAAAAATAATATTTGTAAAAAGTACAGCGGAACCTCGGATTGCGAGTAACGCGGTTTGCGAGTGTTCCGCAAGATGAGCAAAGATTTTTAATAAATTTTGACTTGGAAAATGAGTAAGTCTTGGTTTATGTACGATGTAAAACATCTTTTATTTTGTGTTTGTATGCGTGTGTTCAGTGTGCATGTACTGTTTATTATAACACGTGTGTGCGTGTATAAAGCAAAAGAAAGTCTCATTAGAGAGATTAAAGATCCATTTTATCTCTCTCGGTGTATCATCCTCCAGTTTGTCTGCGCGCGTGTCATTGGACACCGTGCCCCTTCACACACACCCCTCCTCCTCTTGCCTTCACACACAGACGCGCGCACACACTCTTTCTCTCTGCTCTACACAGAAACACTGTTCTGTCACGATTCTTTTCAAAGGTAAAGTGCAGGTTAATTTGTTTTATTTTTACTTTACAGCAGTGATTCTGTTAGCATGCGCTCACTTGAGAGTCATTAGAGAGGTTTCTTGTTAGGTTCCTGATGAAGTAGTGTTTCCGTTAGTGTGTGTGTGCGTGTGTATGTGTGAAAGTCGTCCCACACAGTAGTCCTCTCTCCTCGCTAATAAGAGATGAGAAAGTGTTACTGTGTAAGATGAAAGGAGGGAGAGGGGAGGTTGTCTTTCCTCCTCTCCTCTTACTTTAGCTTCACACACACACACACACACACAGCACGCGCGTGCACACAAACACTAACAGAAACACTGTCAGGATTTTTTCAAAGGTAAAGTACAGGTTAATTTGTTTCATTTTTACGTTATATTTTGTATTAATTATATTTATATACTTATTTTTTGGGGTTGTGGGAGTTTTCAAATTCACTTTGATTTTGAGTGTTTTGATATACGAGCACGCTTCCGGAATGAATTATGCTCGCAATCCAAGGTTCAACTGTATTTCAATATGACAATGCCAGGTTTCATCAGGCTCAAATTGTGGTCAAAGCATGGTTCAGGGAGCATGAGACATGATTTTTTACATGGAGTTGCCAACCACAGAGTTCAGACCTTAACCCCATTGGGAATCGTTGGGATGTACTCAAGAAGGCTTTATGCAGGAGTCCAACTCTCCCATCATCAGTACAAGATTGGTAGAGAAATTAATGCAATATGTAAATAAATATTGTTACATTGCAATAGCTTATTTAGAGTACCATGTAGCATATAGTAAATACAGAAGATGTAATTAGCAATAGAAAGCTTTCAATGCTTTTACCTTTGCAGTATATTATATAGCATTTGTAGCCTTAAGTGTAGTTTAGGTCACTTGTCAATGTATAGTTAACTTGGATTTTTTTCTGGTACTATTTGCATATTATCTACAAATTATTCCATTTCTCATTATTGAACCTTCAGCCCCTCATCCAGTAATCCAGTAGCAACTAGATTGGCAGATTTCCACCTAAAAAAAAACAAGCAAACTTCTCAACAGTGTTTGACTGATAGCACTTAGTTAGTAACCTAGTAACCCAATGTAAGGATCTATGGAATGATGGAAACTACAAAGCACTTTTGTAAATCGCTTTGGATAAGAGCGTCTGCCAAATGCCTAAATGGTAACAACAATAGGGTTGAAGCTGAGTCTTTTCTCCTGACACTTTTTCAATAAACCATTTTTCCTTCATTGTGATTAATTTCCTAACTTCCACAGTCCCAGGCCTACATTCCATTAAGTACCAGATGTTCTGAGACTATTCTGAAGGCAGAACCTCAAAACAAAACAAAAAGGCAGTATAGACTGATGATGTTTTTTCCAGCCACACTAAAACAGTTTGCTAGACAAATATCCCCATTTATTTTATAGCCATTTTAATGAATCACTGAGCATTGTCCTAGACTGAACATTGCTTTCATTGTTTCTGTCCCAAAAAGACAATACTGTATAACCTGCCTCAAGAACTAAAGACCTGTTGTACTTACCATATTTATAGTACACATTGCACAACCCACACTTCAACACAGTTCCACACAGCCATCAATTGTGGAAAAGTGCGAAAGTTACTGGCTCCATCATAACATTGTCACTCAACATTCCATCCCTTACTCCAGAGCAGTGAACTAGGCCACAAAGATTGCTATTAATCCCACTTCTTCATGATCACCTACATCAGTCAGGGATGATCATAGGTGAAGCATCTGGCTGGAGCAGCATCATATGAGTCTGAAAAGAGATTCTCAATCTCAGTCAGGGTCAGGGTTATCCACCTCGTACAGTCAGCTGCTATTCAATGGGTTAACGTCAGTATTAAGTGGCTTAATCTTACTCATGCAAACATCTTTGCAACACAGTTGCAGGTGTCCAGTGGTTCTCCTCCCAGCAGCCAACTTTCCAGAGAGAATGTCTTTTGGGATACCATGCGGTGGCCAAGCCCCATCCAGTGCAAACTTCAATGGCTAAGCAAAAGTGAACGTGCTGGAAAGGCCAGCATGAGACTGGACCTTGCATTTACCATTCTGTCTTGCCAGAATATACCCAGGATCTATAAATCTTCTCTACTGTCTGGTGTACAAAGTCCATGAATCACTTACATACAGCAGTAAGTTGATGACAAAGGTTTTGTACAATGACCTCTTGGTTTTCATCATCAGCTTAGGGCTGTTCCACACTCAAGTTGTAAGGCAGACAAGTGATGTAGCTGATGATTCTCAGTCATCTTGTTGATCTCTAATAAACCCTGGAGTTTTAGCCAAAAACATATTACACTTCTGTTAACCAATCAGATCACCAGTCATGATAGTCAGCCTAATATATCAGAAATTGTGGAATGTTACAAATATTCCATTATAAACATACCAGATGTACATGATTTGAACAAATTTTATGCCAATTTTGCACAATACAGCGTATGTATGCATCATAAATCTGTTTAATATACTATTTATTACAATTGTAGAAACTTTATTCTTTTATTTTTATATGTAGATGTATAGCCAAGGCATGTCATTTTCTCTGCCTCAAAACATTTTTGGGTCTAGGTTAGATTCCTGATTGATGCTTACTGGACCTCCTTAAATGACACAACAGCAATTATGTAATCCAACTAATCTAGTAATTGTAATGCAAGGGCTAAATAAAATATAATTTAACTTTTACTTCCAAGGCCAGAACATAAATGATACCAAGTTGTGCTGTCCCAGTTCAGTTTTGCCCGATTCTCTTAAAATCTTCTCATACCAATGAGGTGAATGTGTGAGATATTATTGACTATTCTGTTGTAGACAACTGTAGTAATGCCTAAATCAACAGACTTCTGGCTGCAATCCTGCAGCCCTTGGTTTCCTTTTACAGCAGGTGGCAGAAGCAAGGACATAAACAGCCTCAATATGGATTCAGTGTCACAGCCTGTCACGAGAACAAGGGCACAGCAGACACAAACATCAATGTGAAATGCCCTGAGGAAAGCTACTTATGGCATGAACTCTTCTGGGTATTCTTAAATCAATTAAATATGGATGTCTTTGGGAGGAGGTGGAATTGGCTTTTCTATGTACATGGGGAAAGAAATTTACACTCGATTTAAGACTTACGACATTTAATGCCTCCTGTGCCTTCTAGCATGTGTTACTGGTTTAACATTTTAGTGTTTAGATGAGATAATTTTTATATTTTCAAAGACAATGCATAATTTGAAGTAAGACCAAGTGTGGTGCGGAAACACAGAAAATGTAATTAAGCATAGTAGCATGCAGCTGTTGCATGGGAAAACTGTACAGACCCAAACTACCCTTCCACCAGTCACCATTTCTCAATCGGTGGCTAAATACAGTAAAAACCCACACATGCACACGTGTACTGTAAGATGTTAACCTTTTATTATAACCGTTTTTATAAATTATTTTTATTCCATCCGCCTAGAAATTCAGCTTAACCAAATGAAGAGCTTATGAACTGCTAGATAAGTTGATGTGCTAGGTCAGGAAAATACAAAATTATACAAGCTGTTCAGGATTTAGAATCAACTTTCAACTTTTCTGTCTTTCTGTTACTGTAAAACAATCATATGCATCTGAGTGCAGATAAGTGACATCATAAGATGAAGGAAAAAGAAATGTATGTACCTTACACAGCAGCCCAAAAATCCTAACAATAATAACAATAATAATAAATTGGTGATGTGGAAATAGATTTTTTTTTTCTTTGTAGATGCTACAAGTATCTATCACACCATATACAAAGTAACAACATAAAAACCCAAACCTTTTAATATGAGAAAATTAGGGAGCACAGAGAGAAAAAAGGGGTAGTGTGAAAGGCATTTAGAAATGTTGATAAAGATGGTTTTAAAGTGTAGAATAACAAGTTGTGTTTCCTTTCTATCAAACCCTTTTGTGGGTTTTCATTCTTTTCTTCCACTTGCATCCATTCTTCTGGCTTCTTTCTGTTTGAAGCCTGGTACAGGATAACTAATTGTATTGCACTTGTCCCTGTCTCGCAGTATCTGGTAGTTCTGTGGAGCTCTTAAATCTCTTGCGGTCTCATTTTTAGGTCTGGTAGAGGGGCACGACTCTCCTGATCTCTTGTCTGCAAACTGGACATGCTGGCTGAGGTAGTGCCTCATAGCAGCTGTAGCAACAGCACACATGTCCGCAGTTCAGCAACACACAGCCTCTTGGGTTAGTCAAACAAATTACACATGCATTTTCAAAGTCCTCATACCCCTCCCCTAACCTTTCGAACTCCTTCTTCCTCCTCTCTCTTTCCCATTTCCTCTGGATCTGTCTGAAATAGGCAAGCCCTGCCCACAGGACCAGGGCAACGCCCACCATTGCAAACGTGCCTGCCAGGACCCACCAGCAAGATGCCTGTTCCTCCTGATCAAGCTGAAGTGACATAAAGTCAGTTGTGGTTAGAAAGTAGGTGGAACCATCACTAGGGGGGCGGAGTTTAAGCAAGCTGTCTGAATCGAGGATGAGCTCTCCAGCAGCGGTGAGGGACACGCCCACCCTCAGCATTTCTTCTGTCTCGAGCTGGCCTTTGCTTTTCTCGCCACTCAAATACTGGCTGAGCAGGTCACCAAAGCCGTAGCTTGCCATGTGGAACTTCTCATGCACCGTTTCCAACTCAGGACCACAGGCCTCCAGTGGACGAAGGACACGCATCCGTGCTCCGTCTGCTCCCACCAGTACGAAAGGTACACTGCTCACACGCTCGTGCAGCACACGCTCATGATCTATCCTGAAAGGGAGAAGAAAATAAAATCACTGTGTGCGCCATTCTGATGTATGGAAAAGTGTGCAGGTTTGGGACAAGTCACCAAGACAGTGAGCCATAACAGAGGTTTCCATCAACCTGTTTTTTGTACAAAGCTGAAAGTGTGTGTGTGAAAGCCTCAGCAGAAATGACTAAATATCTCAAACAGTTCTTATGCTTCAGTCTGTGCATCTTGTTGGAGAAAGCCAAGAAGAGACAAAAATTTTTAAATCAGACAAAAAAGTTTCTTACTAAATTCAATTCAATGCAATTTTATTTATATACTGTAGCATTTTAAACAATGGTCATTGTCTCAAAGCCGCTTTACAAAAATGAAAAGAAAATTTGAAAAGAAGATTTATGGAAGTGTGTCTAATAGCTGTCCGGGTGTAAGAATTTGTACTGATTACACTGCAATGAAAGTATCAACTTGCAATGACTGTATCTAAATGTAATATGGAGCAATTTGGAAAGCCTTAGCCAGCCATGAAGTTAAGGACATTACTGTGAAAATGTATTTGGCACCTAAATGTACTAACTGGATGTCTCTTTTTTAGAGCAACAACAGTAGTGGAATACTCTGTTAACCAGAGTCTTTCACATGGTTGTTGAGGAATGTAAGTCCACTGTATGCAGAAGTGCTGTAATTCAGCATCACTGGAGGATTTTCACAAGTTTAAACCATGTAAGGTTTTCCCACAGCATCCCAATTGGGGTCAAGTCAGGTCTAGGAGTCAAATACGACTCAAATGCCTACATTAGCTATGTTTACATGGACAGTTTTTATATTTATATCTATCTATCTATCTATCTATCCATCTATCCATCATCTCCTATGCTCAGTCTCAGTGTGCGTGCGTCACTCATATAGTCAACATTCGTGCGCAAATATACTGTTTACTTTTACCGTGACCAGGTGTGCGCGTAAAGCATTTTTTGGTGTGTTTGTATGTGTGCGGGCGTGCACACACGCTTGTTTGAGTGAGAGTCTCTGTCGGTAAACTGGGGTGTGTGTGAAAGTCGTCCTATACAGTAGCCCCCTTCCTCCTCCTCTCCTCGCTCTGGCACCAAGCTGGTGTGTGTGTGTGTGTGTGTGTGTGTGTGTGTCATCCTACACAGTAGCCAATCAAGAAGTTGATGGCTAATATTTTGTAACTGAACAGATTGTCTAAGGTTTACACCACCCCTTTCATTTAGATTGAAAATTAGTTCTGATCAGGTCGTATTTAGATGCGGTTGTATTTAATTTATTTATTATTATTTTTATTTTATATAAATGATATATACACCGCTGCTGGACAGAAGATATGTAGATAGTCTGTTACTAAACCAACATAAGGAGAGAAATGCACGATGCAAAATTCTGCACAGTCTCACCAAGCGCGTGCAAAACTCTTCCACACCACTTTATGCTCCCGAAGGAGCAGTTTCTGAATAACACCAACAGTTCCTTCCTTGAACTGACTGCTCAGGGGCTTCTCTACGGGCTGCACTGTGCCTGCAGAGACAGGGGAACAGACAGACAGAAGTGGGGTGTGATTGTAAATGGCCCATATCTATGTGTATGAACAGGGACCTACAGGATGTTGCTCAGGTTCTGTTTTGGAAACATTACATTCTGATATTTAAATTTTGGGACCAGTACATTGGAAGTTATATTGTGTAGCAGGGCTTGACATTGGCACCCAATTCGGCTGTGGCGGGTAATAACTTTAGTCTCACTAGCCACTTTGGCGGGTAGTTTATTCTTTGGTATGACAAAATATTTTTGTTGTAGTTTTCTCTAAAGTCATCCGATATAATAAACGCATTGCAACGTAATATTACGCGCATAAAACG